>SNQJ01S0024054.1:100389-126970 GCA_010110895.2 Picea sitchensis
TGTTAGTTTTTAATTGTTTCCTTTTATGCACTCCATAACCTTTTTAACATTAAAATGATAAGTTTTGAAAAAAAATAACTTTAACAACATTTAATAGATGATATGCATTAAATGCCTACTTTAGAACCCATTTCACTAACATAATTTCTATTTAACATGTGATTCACCTAGTACTACATCATAGATCCCTATCATACTACATCATAGATACTTATCAAATTTGTTTGAGAGAAATTTTCTTTGGCATGTTTGATATTGAGAGAAATTTTCTTTGGCATGTTTGATGTTTTTGTCATGATTTTTCATCATGTTTTGTGTAGTAGGATGATGCAAAGGATGTAAAATATATGCAATCATTAAGAAAATAAAGTGAAAATTTTCTTTTTGGACTTGGTAGAGGTTTGTGCGACATTCAATACGAACAAAAGAATTAAAATTGAGGGCCCTTCTTTGGATTTATTGAATTCCCATCATGAAAAAGGTAAAATTAAAATTGTTTCTCATTTGCCCTATTTAAAAAAAAAATTCCAATTTCGTTTGAGATTTGGAATTGAAATGAGAGAACTTATATTTAAGATTGAGGATGTATGATGTGTTTTATAATAGGTTTTAATAAATGATATCACAAATTAAAAATCAAAACAAAACAAGAGTCAAATTAAAAATCAAAACAAAACAAGAGTCTAGAGTCTACATTCCTCTTCCTCTTCCTCCTCTCCTTATTCCTCTTCCTTTTCCACAAATTATCCTCTACCTTCCTCTTATTTGTCACCCTCTCCCTCTCCTTTATATTCTTATTCCTCTTCTTCTCCCTCTCCCTCTTACTCTTACTCTTTCCTTTCCTTTCCTTCACTCCTCCTTCTCCTACTACTTTTCTCCTCCCTTCTCCCCGCAACTCTTTTTCCATTTTTTTCTTCTCCTTATTCCTTTTCCCACTCTTCCCTTGCTACTTTTCCTCCTTCTCTTCTCCTTCTCACTCTCCTCCTTTCTTTTTCCTTTTCCTTTTATATAGACCTCCTTTTTATATTAATTATTATAACTATGAGGATTAATTTAATAATTATCATGTTAATTTCATAGAACTTTTCTTCTTATTGTTATTTGTGATAAAAGAACCTATATATATATATATTAATGTTATGCATGTGTATCTTCAATTCTCATACTAAGTTATTCATATATTTTATTCCATGAATTTTATTTACTTACTTTGTTATCATATCATTATAATACACATACATATCATATGTCTTCCAATGTAGAGATATTAGAAAATTATATTAGGTATAAGAGAGGAGAAGAATAATTCTAGAGAATAATACAAAAATGAAAGGAAGTCGACGTAGGTGAGTTATAATCACATACTTTATAAATATTATATAATATTGAAACATATGAGTTATAATCACATACTTTATAAATATTATATAATATTGAAACATATGCATGTAATTTATGAAGAGTTCTATTTATGAAAAAAATTTGATAGTTTCTAAAGGGATAATCGAACAAGAAAATATTTATAAGAGAGGATCATATCATTTAAATCAGATTGACTTAAGGAAATCCCACTTGAAGTCACTCTATGCATATTCGAGTTTGTTGAGTACATATATATTAATAAAATAGAAGTAATAAGGATAGTACAATAATATATTTATAAAAAAAAAAGAAAAAGAGAACAATAATAATAATAAAGAATAAAAAAAAATCATAAATATTCATGACCTTTTTCATGACTTAAAGGTCATCGTTATTAATAATAAAAAAAATACTCACAAATATTTATTAATAATAAAGAATAAAGAAAATAATCACAAATATTCATCACTTAAAGGTCATGCTTATTCAAATAAGAAAATTTTGAATTATATATGTATGTCAACCCATTCAATGTGAAAGGGTGTTAATTGTTATTCAAGTACAATTAATTGTATAAGGAGATGATACTCTTTAAGTGGTCAAGGAGGTTGTCCCCGTGGCATAATTATTTTATTGATACAATTATTACATCTTATTATTGTATAATTCTGTTATTTGGATAAGTTCATTTTTATTTCTATTAATATTATAATAATTAGTACCATAGCTTTTAATTTTTGGTATTACTCAACTAGAAAATATTTTGTCTTAAATTTAAATGAGCTAAGTATCACGATCAAATATTGATTGCTCCGCCCCCAACTAGTGAGCCCTAAACATTTTTTTTATGTATATATCAAAGAAACTAATTATAATGAATTACAGAATAAATTTGTTAATACTCTCAATAAGGTATTTGACAATGTTGTATAACAAATACTTAGGATAACATAATAAGATCGAGTACGCACTATGTACACCAAATGTGAGAGTAGATCATAACTTCAATATTGATAAGAGAGATGAGCTACACAATAAACCTTTAAAGTATAGGAAAATCTCTTCCAAATATCCCAATAAATTCATACATCCAAATCAATTTTTCCCTCAATAACGACTACAATATCTCTATATATACCTATTCACATATTTCATATGTGTCCCCTTTATTAGACTGACCACAATTACAAATACATGTAACCCCATATATGCCCCATTTAGGGTCATATCATAGTACACTCCTTCAAAAATAATTTTTCTCAGATATTTTCCACTAAAGGCTTCACATGTGATGAAACCAGGTAATATGTTTTTCTTATGTTCCTTCTTTCTTATTTCCATTGATGATGATCCATCCATCCAAACTCAATTATTTTATGTCTTAATCCTTGATGGCTAGTTGTTGTATACTTTTCTTTCATTTGATTCCATGTATTGTTGTTGTAACATATCTAGTTTGTAGTAGTTGTTGGTCTGTGATAATATCCTATTGAATAATTGTTTTGCGATTACTTATTCCATGAATATCGATTAGAATTCCATGTTATTCCTTGATAATGTTGATATTGATTTTCTTGTCTTCCTTGAAATATTTTCTGGTAATGACAGTGTCAATATGGTTTCACATTCGATGGTTTTCTTCCACTCTACACACCCATATCATCAGTCTTATTTTCAAACATAATGGAATCCTCTATACTTTTTTCTTGGTCTCTAATACTACTTAATTTTGATACAATTTCATCATATTTGACTTTGACATTCTCCATATGGAGTTCAACGTCTTCAAGTATCTTCTGATGACCTTCTCGAATATTGTCTTCCACCTCCTTTTGAAGATACAATGTGATCTCATCTATCAAATTCGTATTTCCTTGTTCAATTATATATTGCATTTTGGATTTTACCTCATCAATATGTATGGATTCCTCAATGCTCTTGCAAAGTTTCTTCTCATTTTTTTTGATATTATCCTCTTAAATTTTATTGGTACTATGTTCATCCCTATTCTTTGATTTAAATTCTTGTAAAATATTTTTCACCTTCTTAACGTTATTAAGAAGTTCTTGATTATGGTTATTTTACCTTTTGATATCTTCATATTTCTTTTTCAATTCTTCACTTGACTCATCATTTTCCAACTTTCCTTTGCTACTCTTTTCTTGCTTTAATTTCTTAACCTCCTTAATGAGTGATTCATTAAAAAATTGCATCTTGACAAACTCATTGTATTTCTTTATAATATATTTTATTAGCTATTCAATACCCTTATAAAATTTGATTTTTTTTTATTTTGATACTTTAATTCAAATTGAATTTTATGCATCTCCTTTATTTTTGTATCCTTGATCCATTTATTTGAGAATATATTTTCGAATTTTTCCCATGTAGAGTAGAATATAGTATCTTCATTAAGGCTATTCCACCACTTAGAAGTTTCACTCTGAAAAATAAAAAGATGTCATATGAGGTTTCAAATAAGTTTTGTTTATCATCCTCAACCATTCCATGGGGTTGATTTCATCTTTATCTCCATATCCACTAAATTTAGGTATTTTCATTAATTCTTAATTCAAGTTTAACTCAAAATTTCAACTTACAACCTCAATATATTATATCCCAAATATTTATGATCCTTTCTACAATATATTCTCGTATGTTTTCTCTTTCCAATGGATTTTGAATCAACTCAATGGGAAATTCTAATTAAAATTTATGATCATTTTAAATTAACATACATTTTAAAACCCTAATTTGGAGATTATCTTGTTGGCAGACCTTTCCCCTGATTTTTATTTCAAATTTCAACACTTTTGAGTATGAAACTCAACCTCTATTATTTTGATATGTTTTCTCTCCAATGCCATATATTTTTATCAAATTTTGATTTTCTAAATGAAAGTTATGGTAACTTTCCAAAAACTTGTTGATTTGTTTCTCATTCCAGAGAACAAAATTGTACGGCATGCCACATGTCGAATTTTTCATATATTCTTCAGAAATGTGGACTTGAAATACTGTGGTCCATATTGTTTCCAAAAGTACTAGTGTAACTTAATTTGGACATTTCTAGAATCATATATGGTCATTTCACTTGGAACACTTGTTTGAGATATCATGAGTTGTTGATGCTCTGGATATTAATGATGATATTACATGAATCATTAGTAATTATTTGGATGATGGTTTTCATTATTCATCCTTGATGTACTTGGTTGATATTGTATATGCTTGGTGTTTGACATGCCTATTGATGTGTTGATACTCTAGATTTTGATGATGATATTGTATATTATTGATGATGGTTGGGTATATTTAATGACCCTTAATATGTGATCTATATTTGTTGGTTGGTATATCATAATAATATTATGATATTATTGGTTCAACATGTTCTATGATGCAGCCCTGATCAACCCGCAGGTCGGAGGGTCACGTACATAGGATCTTTTCCCTTACAATGGCTCGAAGAGCTCTCGGAAATGGTTCCTCTATTTCCCTTTCGGGAAATCTGCACCCACAATCAACTTCAATAATTCCCCCTTGTACTTCGGGAGATCGCACCTCGCACTTTCGCGAATCCGGTGGTCAAGCATCTTATCTCTCAATCTCTGAAACCCGAAACGATCAACACTTGACCCTTTTACTTTCCAGTTCAGATTTCTCCCTATCGTGATTTCGGGAGTTGCGATGTCAAGTAACTCGTCCCCTTGACTTCCGAAACCTGATTTATCGAAAGTTCGATGTGCTCGCAAGGTTGACCTTTCAACGACCTTCGCTCCATCGGGACTTTAGACTTCCCAATTTTGTGATTCCTGATGCAAAGGTTTCGGGACTTCTCCCCACGAAAACCCGAAATGGTCAACATAATTGACTTCCTTGTTGAGAGTGCGCCACCTGTCCACTCTTTTGATTCCTATGGCCCACACGATCCTTTTGTCCCTTCGGGACTTTGCGTTTCGTGATTTCGCGAGCCTTGTTGCAAGGATTACGAGACTTCAACCTATGAAACCCCGAAATAGGAATCCACTTACAAATCCAACGACCCCTATTAGCTTGAATCTACAGTTCTGCCTCTCCTGAGCTTAACCCTCTAGGAATACTCACCATAACTCCCCTTCTCTTCCGTGAGATCTGACGGCTCACGGGACTTCACAAATTCTCCACAGAGAATTTTGATTGTCCGTTCTTCCCTTGAGAACTTTTGCATGAACTAAACAAAGTATCTCTCTCCGCAGAACTTGTCCTCTTGCGGTCCAACGTCACTAATCCTTCCTTCAAATTTTCCAAGTCACTTGGCCTCTTGCCTTCCTTCGACCCCTTCAAAGGTTCAAATCCATCTGAGCTTTCCCACAACTTCAAGTCTTTCATAAAAATCTTGCTCGCACTCCTTGCGACAGACTTTCAAACACTTCCAAGTGCTGAACTCTTTTCGACTTTGTGCACTTCCTGTAGCAACAGTCTCTCAATAATTCGCTCAAGTTCGCAACTCTAAGACTTTACTCGGCCTGCACACTCCTTGCACAGCTCTTGTGCCTAACTGCACTTCTGAGGAAATGAGAACAAAAGCTATCTAGTCTGATCTTTCAGAGACAAACCTCTGAAACCTTTGTCAACGCACTCCTTGCGGACAATTCAACTGCACTCCTTGCATAAACTCTTGCTTAGATAGATAAACAATTGAAACTCATTTTCCTTACTCTCTCTCTCTCTCTCTCTCTCAGATTTCAAACATCCAACAAGAAATCATTCATACATAGCATAAAAGCAATTGCATGACAGAAAGAGTAAAACATTCATGAGCATAACATTCAAAGATGCATACACAGAGAATATTTGAACACCAAGAGTCAGAATCAAACCTTTTTGTATTAATCCAGAACTTTTGTACATGGAATTCTCACTACAGCTATCTGCTTCTTCACTATGCTCTTGCTAATTATTTTTCACAATAATACAAGTGAGGGTGTCTATATGCCGTTTCCCTCTTTCCTTCTAAACTGTCTAATCTACACATTAAATTCTATCTACTTGCATTAACTATCATAAATTTCTTCTACCTACTAAGGACGAGAGCAAATCGCTCAAGGTCCGTTTACATTTTACAAGTGCGCTCCTTCTTAATTATCTCATTTAAGATTGGCACATTAACTTGAATATAATTTCAAAATTTTCACTGGCGCTTGTCCAACTTTCTTTTGCTTCCGCGCTGGCTCGCTTGAGATGCTCCTGCATCATACTCCCTTGCTTGAAAATTTTCATGGGCTCCTGTCCATGAGCTCACGCACTGTCTGTCCATGCCTCTAGATCTCTGCTTCGTTCTCCTAGCTGGCATCTTCAATTGGATGGCCCTTCCATTTGACCAAATACTCAAAGTATTGCTTTCGCCTCGTCCTCTTGTTGACCCTTTTGTCCAGTATGCACTCCATCTGTGTCTTTTATGCAACTGGCATCTATTTTTTCAACTGGACCTTTGGCTGTTCATTTCCTCTCCCTGTTTCCTCAACTTTATATGGGTACAAATCTGAGATATTGAATATCGGAGAAATTTCGATCCCATCGGGTAATTCAATCTCGTAAGCATTTGCCCCAAATTTCTTCAAGACCTTACATGGTCTGATTTTATTCATTTTCAGTTTATTATATGTTCCTCTTGGGAACCTTTCCTTTCTCAAATGTGCTAGAATCAAATCACCAACCTCAAATTGAAGTTGTCTCTTGTGTTGATCTGCTCTCCACTTATATTCCTGGCTTGAATTCTGCAATTGTTCCTTCACCTGGCTGTGAAGTTCCTTCATCGCTTTTGCGAAATCTTCTGCACTAGTGCTCCTAGTCACAATCTGTTATGAATCTCTCAATTCAAAAATTCCTCTCGGTTGCATGCCATAAACAATCTAAAATGGACTCTTCCCTGTGCTTCTGTTAACTGAGTCGTTATAAGCAAATTCCGCCTGTGGTAATATGTTGTCCCACTGGCTGTGGTGTCCTATCACCAGGCTTCTTAGCAAGTCTCCCAGACTTCTATTCACCACTTCTGTCTGTCCATCCGTCTGAGGATGATAAGATGAACTAAATGACAAGTTAGTCCCCAACTTCTTCCATAAGGTCCTCCAAAAGTGTCCTATAAACTTAGTGTCTCGATCTGAAACTATGCTCCTTGGTAAGCCATGAAGTCGAATGACTTCTTTGAAAAACAGATTCGCAATGTGAGTTGCGTCATTGGTTTTCTGACATGGAATGAAGTGTGCCATCATGGAAAATCTATCGACCACCACAAAGATTGAGTCAAACCCTCTTTGTGTTCTTGGCAACCCCAATATGAAATCCATGCTGATTGCATCCCATGGCCTCTCAGGTATGGGCAATGGTTGATAAAATCCTGCATTATGTTTCTTTCCTTTCGAATGCTGGAAAATTCTGCATCTGTCCACGAATCTCTTGATGTCTGCTCACATTCCTGGCCAAAAATATGACTCATTCAACTTTGTGAACGTCTTTTCGTGACCAAAGTGTCCTGCCAATCCTCCACTATGTTTATCCTTCAACAAATTCTCCCTCATGGAGCATTTCAGAATACCAAGTTGATTACCTTTAAACAATAATCCTTCTTGGATCATGTATTCTGCCCATTGGCTTCTACCTCTGAGAATTGGATTCTCAGTTGCTTCATACACCTCCTTAAAATCTGGACCATCCCTGTACATGTCCCTGAGATCATCAAAACCTAATGTTTTGACTTTGAACTCCTGCAATAGAAAACACTTCCTGCTCAAAGAATCAACAACCTTGTTAGCAGTACCAGAAATATGTTTAATCACAAAAGTGAAAATTTTCATATACTCAACCCATTTAACATGTCTTTGATTCAACTTCTCCTGTTGAGTCACAAATTGCAGTGCATGATTGTCACTGTATAAGGCAAACTCCTTTGGGATCAAGTAATGTCTCCATTTCTTCAATTCCTGAATGATAGCATAAAACTCCTTGTCATAAGTGGAGTATTTGACTTTCATTTCATTTAGCTTCTCACTGAAGTATGTTATCATCCTGTCTTCCTGACTCAAGACTGCCCCTATTGCAAATCCACTTGCATCGCATTTCACCAGAATTGGTTGCTCCGTGATTTTCCTCTTTAACAAATTAAAACTCTTCTCAGCCTCTTCTATCCAGTGAAAATACTTATGTCTTTTCTTCACTGTATCCATCATTGGTGCACTAATTCCACTGAAATTTCTAATGATTTTTTGGTAGAAACTAGCCAATCCGTGAAAACTTCTCACCTCAAATATATTCTTCGGTGATGGGCAATTATTGATTACCTCCACCTTATCTGGATCCATCCTCAATTTATATGCAGAAATAACAAACCCCAGATAAATGAGCTTTGTCTTCATGAATGAGGACTTCTTCATGTTTATCAGTAGCTTCTCCTGCTGTAACCTCTTCATTACTATAGCCAAATGTTTCAGATGTTCTTCCACTGTTTTACTGAAAATCAGTATGTCATCCAGATATACGATAACAAATTTTCCAATGAACTCCCTCAGGACTTCGTTCATCAGTCTCATGAAGGTACTCGGCGCATTTGTTAAGCCAAACAACATAAGAAGCCATTCATACAACCCTTCGTTGGTTTTGAATGTTGTCTTCCATTCATCACCTTCTCTCATGCGGATTTGATGATAACCGCTTTTCAAATCAATCTTTGAAAAGAATTTTGCTCCACTCAAGCAATCCATCAGATCATACATCCTAGGCAATGGAAATCTGTACCTGATGGTTATCTTGTTGATTTCCCTCGAGTCAGTACACATCCTCCAGCCTCCATATTTCTTCGGACTGAGTACTGTCGGAACAACACATCGACTCAAGATTTCCCTGACCAATCCTTTGTCCAACAAATCCTGGACTTGGCTTTTGACCTCTCCATTCTCCTGCGGCGTCAATATATACGCGGCTTTGTTCGGAAAACTAGCTCCTGGTATGAGATCAATATGATGACTCACACTTCTGATTTGTGGCAACGAATGAAGTAGCTCGTCCACTACTATGTCAGCGAAATATTCCAATAGTTCCTGAATCTCTTCTGGTAAATCATCTACCCTTATGCTGATCAAAACAATCTTCGGTTTCCTGACCACAATAAATTGTGGTTCTTCCTTCTTATTAACCTCTGTAAGAAGTTCTTTCCCACTCACGAGAAGTACAATGTTGCTTACTTCCGGTTTCACCTCCTTATCTTTGATTGGAAGCAACATGTGAGTCCTCCCATTCTTCTCTAGGGTGTATGTGTTCATTCTCCCATTATGAATCACATTCCGGTCATATTGCCATGGTCTTCCCATCAATAGATGATAAACATCCATAGGAATAACATCACATAATATCTTATCATTATATCCTCCTATATTAAATTCAACTAAACATTGTTTAGTGACAGTTACATGATGTCCTTTTTGTAGCCACAAAACTCTATATGGGCTTGGATGATCAATCATCTCCAGCTCCAATTTCTCTACCATCTCTGTTGAAATGAGATTATCCATGCTACCACTGTCCACAATAACCTTGCATACCCTGTCCTTGGTTTTGCAAGCAGTCCAAAAAAGTTTGTTTCTTTGGACTGAACTCTCCACCTCCTTCTCTAGTGTCAAAAGAGGTTTTCACATCATCAACGATATTCCTCCTTCAGCATCTTATGTCTCAACATCTCGCCTCCGTGCTTCGGCAACGTGTGTTTCACCACTCTCTTTCTTTTTATCAGGACACTCATAAGACTTGTGCCCATTCTTCCCACATGTGAAGCAGGTTATTACTCCACCTCTTCCTCTTCCTCTACCTCTAGTACAAGGAAACATGTTATTATCAGCATAATCTCCTCTCTGTTCGGTATGCTTCCCTCTCTGTTCAACATATTTCCCTCGTTGTGATATTCCACCTCTCTCAGTTCGAGTCTAAGGTTTCTTCCAGTCCTCCTTGGGTTTCTGATTTTTATCCTGGGCAACTGATTTGCCTCTGGGCTGACTTCTTCCTCGCCCTCTTTGACCCTGCTTTCGGCTCAACTTCTCTTCCGCCTTTAGAGTCATATGATAAGCATCTTCCACCGTTTGGATGGTTACCATGCTCATCTCATCCTAAATGTCGTATCTCAGGCCATTCATGTATCTGGCAACCTTTTCATCATCACTTTCCTGATGACCTGCCCTGATGTTTAGCTTGTAGAATTCTTCAGTGTATTCCTTTACTATCATCAGCTTCTGTCTCAAGATTTTCATTATTTGAAATAGAGTGATATGGTAATCTCTGGGGATGAATTTCACCTTCATCTTTGCAATCATCCTGTCCCAGATCTTGATCTTCTGCTTGCCTTTGCAACATCTTTCATCTTGTAGTTCATCCCACCACAATGTTGCATGTCCCTTTAATATCATGACAACATGTTTGACCTTCTTGTCCTCTTCGACATCTTCATAGTCAAAATATGTGTCCAGAGCTCTAATCTAGTCTAGAATCTCCTCTGCATCCAGATTTCCCTCATAAACTGGAATGTCCATTTTCACCCTTGCACCCATTCTTGCAATATCTCTAATCAAACGTTCGTTTGTTGCATCTTCGGTTGCAACTTCTTCTCCTTCATGTTCAACCTCAATTTCACTTTCAGAATCACTAAGATCCCTAGCACCGACTGTATGCCTCTGTGTTGTCTCCATGTCTTCGAGTCTGGCGCGTAAATCACACATCTCTCTCTCCATGGCTGGATCAGGCATCTGTCTACCCCTTATTCTTGGTATTTCTCTGTCCTCTGACTGATCAGGTGTTTGCCTGTCCCTTCTCCTTGGTGGCATGGTGAATTCCCCTTTTCCCTGCTACAGAAAGCAAAAAAAACTTTCTGGGCTCTGATACCAAACCTGACGCAACCCTGATCAACCCGTAGGTCGAAGGGTCACGTACACATGATCTTTTCCCTTACAATGGACCAAAGATCTTTCAGAAATGGCTCCTCTATTTCCCTTTCAACAAATCTGTACCCACAATCAACTTCGATAATTCCCCCTTGTACTTCGGGAGATCGGACTTCGCACTTTCGCGAATCTGGTGGTCAAGCATCTTATCTCTCAATCTCTGAAACTCAAAACGATCAACACTTGACCCTTTTACTTGCCAATTCAGATTTCTCCCTATCATGATTTTGGGAGTTGTGATGTCAAGCAACTCGTCCCCTTGAAATTCGAAACCCGATTTAATGAAAGTCCAATGTGCTCACAAGGTTGACCTTTCAATGACCTTCGCTCTATCGGGACTTCGGACTTCGCGATTTTGCGATTCCTGATGCAAAGGTTTCGGGACTTCTCCCCACGAAAACCTAAAATGGTCAACGAAATTGACTTCCTTGTCGAGAGTGCACCACCTGTCCACTCTACTGATTCCTATGGCCCACACGATCTTTTTATCCCTTCGGGACTTCGCGTTTTGTGATTTCACGAGCCCTGTTGCAAGGATTACGGGACTTCAACTTATGAAACCCCGAAATAGGAATCCACTTGCAAATCCAACGACCCCTATTAGCTTGAATATACGGTTTTGCCTCTCCTAAGATTAACCCTCTGGGAATACTCACCGTAACTCCCTTGCTCTTCCGTGAGATCTGACGGCTCACGGGACTTCGCAAATTCTCCACAGAGAATTCCTATCGTTCGTTCTTCCCTTGAGAACTTTTGCATGAAATAAACAAAGTATCTCTCTCCGCGGAACTTGTCCTCCTACGGTTCGATGTCTCTACTCCTTCCTTCAAATTTTCCAAGGTACTTGGCCTCTTGCCTTCCTTCGACCCTTTCGAAGGTTCAAATCCTTTTGAGCTTTCCCACAACTTTGAGTCTTTCAGAAAACTCCTGCTCGCACTCCTTGCGGCAGACTTTCAAACACTTCCAATTGTTGAACTCTTTTCGACTCTGTGCACTTCCTGCAACAACAGTCTCTCAATACTTCACTCAAGTTCGCAACTCTGAGACTTTACTCGTCCTGTGCACTCCTTGCATGGCTCCTGTGCCTAACTGCACTTCTAAGGAAATGAGAAAAAAAGCTATCTAGTCTGAGCTTTCAGAGACAAACCTTTGAAACCTTTGTCAACGCACTCCTTGCGGACAATTCAACTACAGCCCTTGCAGGAACTCTTGCTCAGATAGAGAAACAATTGAAACTCATTTTATTTACTCTCTCTCTCTCTCTTAGATTTCAGACATCCAACAAGAAATCATTCATACATAGCATAAAATAAATTGCATGACAGAAAGAGTAAAACATTCATGAGCATAACATTCAAAGATGCATACACAGAGAATATTTGAACACCATGAGTCTGAATCAAAACCTTTTTGTATTAATCCAAAACTTCTGTACATGGAATTCTCACTATAGCTCTTTTCTTCTTCTCTATGCTCTTGCTAATTATTTTTCACAATAATACAAGTGAGGGTGTATATATCCCGTTTCCCTCTTTCCTTCTAAACTGTGTAATCTACACATTAAATTCTATCTACTTGCATTAACTATCATAAATGCCTTCTACCTACTAAGGACGAGAGAGAATCGCTCAAGGTCCGTTTACATTTTACAAGTGTTCTCCTTCTTAATTATCTCATTTAAGATTGGCGCATTAACTTCAAGATAATTTCAAAATTTGCACCGGCGCTTGTCCAACTGTCTTTTGCTTATGCGCTGGCTCGCTTGAGATGCTCCTGCATCATTCTATCATAATATGATGCATGCATATGTTGGATGCCTTGTTAAAATGTGAGCTATGTGGATTCCTTTTTAATTAGATATTTCATGTTATATGATTTACAATTTATGTGGATGCCTTGTTAATGATATATTTGATGCTATATGATTCATGATTTATGTGTAGAACCCTTTCTAATGAGATAATTCATGTGATTGATTATGATGATGATGTTGTATATACATTGGTATCTTGGATGGACTAATCAATTACAGGTTGAGGCCTTAGTGGAAAACAAGGAAATGCACTCATGAGAAGATTTTTTTATCAATGAGGATGACTATCGAATTCGAGTTCCCAGGAAGTATGGGAAAATACTTGTGAAAATGATCTCCAAAGTTAACTTGGGTAAATGGGTATAAGGGGAAAGGGTGGTATTGCATTTTTATGTTGTTTTAGACACTTGTAAATTCCCCTTGCATGATTAGGGAAAAAAAGACAAATATTGGGAGGGTGTTACTTGATTTTGCAATATTAAATTAGCTACCAACCTATTTTTGAGGGGTTGGATCATGAGGAAATACTCCATGGAACTTAGTATTGTTGTTACATTCATGCTATGACATTAGGGAGTTGGGTAGAATTTTTTATGCGCAAATGAGATCTATGTTGATTAACATGTTTGGAGTATACATGCAACATGAGGAGGTGATAAATATTAGCATTCTTAGCTCCTTGTATTGTTTTCCTTTGGGAATAAATTGAAGGATGCCACTGCTATTGTGGTTGTGATCACTAGCTGGAGGTGGTAGTAATATCCTTGCAAAGTAGGATGCCACTACTATTTTGGTTGCGATCACTATTTGAAGGTGGTAGTAATATCCTTTCTCGAAGGGGGATTTTCGTATTGTCATGGTTGTGCTCACCAAATGAAGGAAGTAGTAAGACCCTTGCATGCCATAATCCTATGCGATTTGGAGGTGTTGTAAGTCTATGACCCTAACAACCACACCTAGGCTGGATTTTTGTAATCATGTTTTATTTACTCTTGAGCATTTTGGGTTGGATTCTTGTGAGTACTATGAGTTTGTGTTTTTATTTACCTCATTTATATTGAGCCTTTCTTAGGGGGAAACACTTGTGAATTTGGTTGTATTGGTTGGGTGGAAAACAGACCCTTGGTGTGATTCATATAACTACACTTTGATAAAATTGTGTGTGATTTAGATTATACTTGACCCAAATTTATTCCTACCTACCTACCTTAATGCTTGTATATGAAATTATGTTTCCCTAGAAAAAATACTCAAGGTAGAATCAAATCTCATTGATGACTCCTCTAATCCTAGTGATGTGAATTTGTATCTACCCTATTCCTACATAAATCTAGTAGCCTTATGTACCTAGCATCTGTACATTTCATATATATACTCATAGACATATGTTTGATAAGTCTCAAACTATCAACATTTTGTGCACATGGAGCGCCATGATGGAATGATTAGATCCTCAATCGATGCATTGTGGATAAACAATTAATGTTGATGATCATACAACATGAAGTTGATAACTTGATTTAATACCAACAATAGGTTTAGATTGATGAAAAATTTACTAAGTCTGATCACCATGGTATGGGATGATAATCCAAGGGTTGTACTCAACAGAGCTTTGAGGATTTGAATTAAGGGTTGGTACTACCAAGCATTCATGTTATCGATTGGGTAACATAACGATGGTTGGAGAATCGAATAACCAATGTTAGTGTGATAATGTATTGCCTATAACTGATTTGGTGATATTATTGATAATATCCATAATAATAAAGATGTTATGAAAAAAGTGAGACTAGAGACATGAAAACTCAGAAGATTGTGATTAATGATGATGTGTAATGGTGTCAGTGGTACGGTAATAACCATGAATTGTACTCAATTATTATTTTTAATATTGAATATTTAATTTGATGAGGAATTGATTTGATAATGTTATGACTCATTCTATTTATGTATTAATGAAAATTTTAATGGTTGGATGGCATGGAAACATTAATGGCCTCAAAGACACTGATAGGTAGATGTATGATGCCGATGTTTTGACAAGATAATAGTATCAATAATTTCTGTTTGATTTCAATATTGATGAAAAATTATGTGAAATTGAATGGTTGGTGCTTGAGTTTTATTTTCATTTAATTCCTAATAATGGCATGGGTAGATTGATGATGAATTAATGACACAAGAGTTGGTCAAATTGATAATTATGTGTGTATATTGATGATTCTAATGATGTTAAATTGATGATATTGATCGTTACAATGACTTATTGATAACCCAAATGATGTTTATGGATAAATATTATGCTTTGCCTAACTAGTATTGTTGATACTCTTGATGATGTTGGTTGATTGATGGTTTCACTTGATCATGATGTTGTTCAATAGTGAATATATGATGGTATTAATGTAATAGAATTGATGTTTGATAAAATTCATGATATGGATGATATTGATAACTCGATAATATGAGCTACTGAAATTAAAGGAATTTATAATGTTGATGTCTATGTAATAAATTATGGGGATACAATTATGATGATGAATAAATATATAACAATTTCAAGACTTTTGATTTGATGATGAAATTATAATTAATAATGATTGTTTAATTCTTCGATTAGTGGTAAGGTGGAAAAGATAATGATTGGGATGAGAATGTGACATTTCAATTATAGATTCTATGGTACTAATGAACATGAAGGCCAGTTAATTGGAAACAAGTGACTGCAGATGATCTCATTATAATGGAGGATCAAGTCTGACAACATCAAGCTATGGATCAATTATCTTTTCATTTGGGAATTGTTGTTTCTATGGTGACTAATGTTGAACTAGAGTGGTAGCATCCTTACCTATTTGAATATTAATACTTAGAAAAACTTTAAAGGGGGAGTAGTATATCTACCATGTTAAGAGTAGAACCCTAGAAGTATTGTAAATTAGAAGTGATGTGGATTATTAACAATTTGATGAATGTGATTCAATGACATTCATGATAAATTGATGGTAATATTGTGATTCAATGATAGTAATGATGATTCAATAAATATGCATAGTTGATATTAAGAGTTTTTATGATACTAATCAGTTACCATGGAGTCATATAAAATTTTAGGGTCTATATATCGCCCATGGAATAATTTTCCATGCTTTTTCACAAAAAAAAAAATCACAAATTTCCTTTTTTTTTTTCCTAAAATGATTCTCCCAAATTTTATAGAATAATATTTTTTACCTAATAAATATCCCAAATTTTAAAGAAACTATATAAAATCCTTAGAAATTTGAATATTTTTACAAAAATATCACCAAACATTTTATAGTTTACATATTAAGGACTAGTAAGATTCGCCAAGGTTTCTACATATTGAGATAAATTTCCATCCTTAAAATGATATATGCATGGAGTTGATGATGGGGATGATAGTAAAATAATCATTGTAGTTTTATTTATCATCATTTATAATGAAAACATGGATTTGATTCATGATGATGATGTTATGATTGAATACGGTAATAGAATATTTGGGGAATCTAGAAATAAATAAATTTTTCATACTTGATCACATAATATTAAAGTGTCTTTTATGCCATGACACTATTGAGAGGGGAAGAACTATAACACCCCATGGTGATGATAGATACTATGAAAGACTTTCAGTTTCCTATGATTGTATATGTTATGATTGGTTATGGATGATTAATGCCTTAGTAGTTTTCACTAACTATTTCTTACAAGTATCATCCTCCATGGAAAATTGTTGATTTTTTCATGGGTGACTAGTTTTTGATGGATTGTACCTTGGTAACAAGTGATTTGTTCCCTTTCAGTAATTATTGTTAAGCTTTGCATTATGTACTAGCTACCTTCCGTACATACTTTGAGTGTTTTATACTATTAGTTGGACTCCTCTTCCAGGATGATCTCTTGTTGGATATTTACTTCCCATATGACATATGTGTGACCTGATCAATATATCCTTGATGGATGATGATGAGTAATCCTTATTTCATATGATGTCTATACGATAAAGGTATCATGAGGTTTCTATTATATGGATACTAATGATGATATTGCATGAAGCATTAATAATTATTTGGAAGATGGTTAGCATGATTCATTCTTGATGGTACTTGGATGACATTACATATACTTAGTGTTTGGCATGCCTATTTATGTGTGAATACTTTGGATGTTGATGATGCTATTGCATTTTCTTGATGATGGATAGATAGAATTGATGACCCTTGATGAGTATTTAATATGATTTATCATTATTTTGATATGATTCACTCAAAATGATCTATCCTCATATGTCGAATGCTTGTTATGAGGTGGGTTATGTGGATTCTTTGTTAATGGGATATTTTATGTTATATGATTTATGATTTTGTATATATGCCTTGCTAATGAGATACTTTGTGTGATTGATTATGATGATGATGTTGTATATACATTGTTTGAGGTCTTTTTGGCACAAAATTAGAGACCAGAGTTCTTAGAGGTTAGCAACAAAGATATTTTTGTTGTCTAGTAGTGCTGGCATATTCAACCTTTCGCAAGGGAAAGGGGTCTCACCCAAAACGCAGTGGAGACTTGTGTGAGGTGAAGTGAATCAAAGAGGATGTTTCATATATTGGCACAAATTGATGCATATTAATTCTTTAACATATAAATAATTATATCACCAAGAGTGTAAAATAACATAAACATCATATTAATCAAGTTGCACAACATACAAAAAATTTCATACTTCTGAATTAATGGTTAAATACCAAATACATAGTATAGAAGTAATTGTGCAATGAAGAAACTACAGATTCATACACATTATAACCAAAATTTTGGGGATCGAACGATCTCTCATATTCTTAGTATCTCAAAATTCATGATCCCATGAGTATATCCTTCTATCATAACTTATACATTACTCTCCATGTTCCAACACCCTCTACAGACTCTATCTCTACTACATAAGCACAATTATTCCCACAAAACCCATTACAATAGATTATCCCACCATAAAAAATAAAAACAATGGTGATAGCTTGATAACAGAGGGAACCAACAATAATACTAGCAACAACAGTCTAATGTCACACAAAATGAACAACAACCAACCCTTTCCCATTACATATTCCCATATTTCTAGTTTTCCCTCAGGTGTTTCTTGAATTCTTGATTCCACTATTATCTTTTCTTGATTCCGCAGAATGTTGATTTTCATGCAGTCAAAACTTTTGTCAGTTTCCACTTGCTCATCCAGTTGACACATGATTTTTTTTCTCCATATCGACCCTTGAATTTAGATTTTCTGATTATCCTAGTTGTTCTTCGTCGCTTATAATATTTTTCAGGACTATTACCCTTTCCCACAAAAAATTATCCTCTCCACAAAATCGGATTTTCTTCAAAAATGGAGGGCCTAATAGGCCCTGACCACAACCTTTGACTCATCATGAGTCAATATTATACCGCATTTCCCCGACCTTCCACAAATGGAGGGCCCAAATCCGGTATAATGGAAATAACCTACTCACAAAAATGGTCATAGTGCTCAACACAGTCCTTCCATTTCCTTTCCAAAATCGAGGCTCTTGCAAAAAAATCATGAGCGATAGTCACATTGGGCTCTGTTGGTTGTGTGGCCAAGAGAGTAATCCATTTTTTGTCAACAATGGAATAAAGTTATTTCATCTGAATATATTATGCTTGCATTGTGGGTTAGAAATTATGAAGCTCTTTATTTGTATTCCTGGTGGATTCATCCAGTGCATCTAATAGTTTTTCTTTGGCTTGAAGTTTTGTAAACTTAACATCCTTCTCAATGGGGTCATTCATATATCTAGATTCCACATGCATGTTATTGAGTTGTGGATGCAATTTTGTGATTAGTTGGCTACATCGACCTAGCAAACCAAACTAGTCCTTGACCATGTCGAAGAGCTGATGAAACTCATCAGCACAGACATGAGGTGAGGACCAAACCATATTTCCCTCCGCGACTGCTTGCGTCAGATTTTGCATCATTTATTTGGGCTTCTCAATTTCCTTGACTTTAATCGTAGCCAACGCCTATTGTATGGTATTTTTCTTTGCATCCAGTTGGGACTAGGCACCGATAATGAGAATAACTTATTGCGGGGGGGAAATGGGAGTGATATATTTAGGTAACTCCAGTGCCATCTGTGGAAAAGTGGGTCAGACTTGGGCTAGTTTATCTAACATAGTTGCAACAGAGGATTCATCCCACACACAAAATTCATGATCATATTCTGAAGTTGAAGAGGCTACAATGATGACTTCTCATAGTTGTTGTTCTTGTTGTGTGGGGTCGTAATTTTTTTGCTCAACTATAGTGATTTGTTGTTCCAACTAATCAATAGAGGTGCATAAAAGATGCACCAATTGTGGCATAACCCATGTGGAAATATCTACATTGGTAAGGGAAGAATCAAAAGGAAACCTTCAAGTAAGCAGTTGACCACTTGAAACTGAGCATTATAACAAGATGGGGGTACCAACACCATATGTATTAGTCAAGGGAGATATGAAGCTTCACACAATCCTATTATGGACCTATTGAGGATGTGTTGCAACCACACCAATTTTCTCCAAATATAACTCAAGGATATCTAGGAATTTTTGGGGGTCCTATACCATGGGCACAATTTTCTCCATGACAAAGATGGCAATATGAGCTGAGAGTGTGTCATCGTAGGCATCCATATGTTTATCTAGAGCATCCAGGTATAAATGTGTGTGTACCTTTGGCCCTATATCCATCTTGAAATGAAGAATAGTTTATGTATGTGTATCTAGAGGTACTTGGATCTATGGAACCTGGGGAAGAGAAGATGATATCGGGATGCTGGTGCTGGAAGTTGTAGCCAAGGGTTCAACAAACTTTGAAAAGGTGGTGTTGAAATGGGTGTGAGCATAGGATGATGGAGTCATGAATGGGACATCAATAGGTAAGGTATCTTGTTGGTTGGGTAGTTCCTTAAAGATGGGGGTATATTTTTGTGTCACCAGTGGGTCATCCAGAATGGTTATCATAGTGGATGATGAGGGAAGGGGGGTAATGGCGCAAATGTGATTTGTAGTGTTAGTGCGGGTTGGAGGTGGAAGGGAAAAAAATGGAGTGGATACAATGACAATGGGTTCAATAATAGACTTTTAGGGTGAGTCGATGAGTGGATTATTTAGAGGGAAAGCAAAAGTAAGGACTTAGCATAATTACTTACCTGATATAGTGGCATTGTCCGATATAGAAGAGAATGAAATAACTATCCCCTCGGGTAAAACTTCCTCTTCACCTTTTTCGTCCACTTCTTTTGAGATAGAAGGCATCCTATCTCTCTTTGTTGAGTTGGTCTCACCACCAGAGGTCTACGCAGGAGTTGACCATTGTGTGATGGCAAGTATCATGTAGGAGGCACCCAACTTCTTGTTTTCAACAATGACACCTAGAAAAGAAGGTGAATTCCTTGTCAAAAACTACCTCATATAGATAAAATGGTAAAAGTTTCATATGGAAAAGAGATGGAACAAGGTCAAAAGGTTTCACAAACATATGGTCACGGCTCATCCCGAACTAGATTTTGTGGGTGTGTTGATTGAGGACTGATTGTGGGATTTGACCATCATAATAAACCAAAATTGGTACAAAAATTGAATTGGTGGACAAAGTCACGGGATCACTGAGTTCTCAAGGGGCTCTAGAATTGAAGATACAAAGAATTTGATTAAAACAAGATAGTAGTGAGAAGTTGGCCAAAGGTGGGTTTATAGGGAATGTTGGGGGATGGTGATGACATTATCATCCCTTCAGAGAGACAACATGGAAGCCATTTTCGCATTAACATTGGACATGAAAAGTAGAGAGAGAAATATCTATGAGATGATTTGGGTAGTTAAGAGCAGAAGTAGAAACACACCATAGGGATATCAAGGTGAACAGGATAGTAATGGCCTTACCAATGATCACCCTGAAAAGTACTAGTAGTTGTGAGGATGTAAATAATCCAACGAATAATGACATGAAAACAAGAGAAAAGGTATAAATGACATTTAACTAACCCAGTGACAACAACATGCATGGGTTTCGAGCTTGGAAGATACAAGATACAAATGGATTTGATTTAGGCCTACCCAACCATAAAGTTGATATATGGGATAGATAAACTGATAGGGACTACCAGACACTAGGAAACCTGACAGTTAGACACATCACCCATTTATTAACTGAAATGGAAAACAACAACTAATGAAAATTCCTACCTATTGTATTCACTCTTGTGTAAAGGATCGTTGGGAAATTGCATTTACCGAGAATACATTTAGGGCTTCAGAGATGCACCATTCACCCATCCTGGACAAAGAATACCATATAATTGCGTGATCTTAACAACATCAGATTATTCTATTTTCGCAACTATAAAAGGTCCCAGCCAATGCATCTGTAGCTTCCCCAGATGTTTCTAATATTTTCTATCTTATAAGCGAACTTTGTAACCTTGCACAAATAACTTATGCTTAATATGTCGGTCATGCCAATCCTTTTACTGATTCTTTTCCACTTTCTGATGAAAATATAATAAGAATCGAGCTTCTTCAAGTTCCATTAAGTTTGCAATTCATTCCATGAAGAATTCATCATTTGTCAACTTAGTAGCTTGTGTAATGAATACACTGGAAGTTATAAAATCAAATGGCACTATCGCTTCTCATACATATGCCAAATCAAATGGGGTATGCCTATGTAATCTCTTTGTCGTGGTTCGGTAAGCCCATAAGACAACTAGAACTCTCTCATCTGAGTCATCCCGATTGGAAAAACATACTTCGGTTAAATTCTTTTCTAAGATATTGTTGAATTATTCTATTGTTGCATTTGTTTGAGGATGGTATGGACTTCTCTTATGGTGATGAATAAAAAATATCTTGTGAGGGTCTTGATAGTGTCATTGATAAAATGAGCTCCCTCATCACTAGTCAAGATCCAAGGACAACCAAACCTGGTAATTATATGCTAAAAGATGAATCACGTTGTTGTGTCTGTAAATAAATCCCAAAAACTTATGATTCATCCCAACAATTTAAGTAATCAATTGTGGTAATAATGTAACTTTCCTTAGAATACCTTTGTTGAAGGTGAATCCCCCTGCGGACAAGTGGATTCCCTCTTGGTCTCTAGATTCCTAAGGCCAAGACAGAAAAGTGCTTAACATGGACACTGACTTGCTTTTAGATCTAATCAAGATAATGAATGAAAGAGAATGAGAAAGATATGTACCTTATTAGCGATGTTTGTCCTTGCAAAGTCCTGGCTGAGATTTGATCTTGAGCTCCCTAACAGATGTTGTAGGAAAAAAAAAGGTACAAAAGACTTCCTACTCTACTGATATTAGCTCAAACATAGATCCATCTACTGCAGACAAACTCATATGGAACAAGCATAAGTTTGAAAGAAACAGGACAAGCATTGATTATTAATGAGAACAAGTAAAAGCACTTACAATCCTTTGAATGAAGGTGCAACAACTTCTTCCATTTCTCCTTGTCCAACCCCTTTTCTCAATCAATCTCCACTGATTGCTTTGATGGCATCTCACTCATGAGATCATAAGTTTCACATTTCCAATCTCCATTGTACCATTCACCATGAGAAGGCCTCCTTATATAACCTTGGAGAGGTCCAACCACTTGAGAGATATTTGGGATAAGTTGAGGATTCCTCTCCTTCAGTTCAGGATCTCCCCTAAGATCATGCCTTGGTCATCTATTCAAATCCAACTACCTTCTGGAATTGGGGGATTCTTCCCTTATTTGCCTCAACAAACCCAAAATTTTCTAAAAAGAGGGTAGCGCTCCCCCATAAGGGTGCACAGGGTGCTCAAGAACTCCCCCAAAGAGGCTCAGAAAACACCAACACTCCCTGACAGTGGGTAGGAGAGCGCTCCTCTCCAAAATTCATTTTTTGAGTGGTTTTTCCGATGGCAAAAGGCTTGTACCTCCTGTCAAGTGATTTTTCATCTTCCAAACTAACCTTTGAGGTATCTTAAGTGTCTTTATGATGTCATTAGAGGCACGACATGGGAAAGATGGAAGTATACTGTTTGTGACACTTGAAACACTTGTAGTTAATATGTGACACTTGCGGACAAGATGCGACACTTACAACACTTGTAATAAAGACACTTGCAACACTTTCGAAGTGAGTAATTTTGAGGTGTAACAGATTGCCCCCCAAAGTATGAAGTTAGAAGACGATGATGACTGAAGTACTTTGTAGAATTTTTCGAGCAAGGGTATGGAAGTAGAGAAACCAAAAAGATATGCACACAACCATGAAACAAATATTACGACATGTTTCAAAACCCAAGGCAGGTGTACCTATGCTTGAGTGATAAAGACTTTTTAGGTATGGCCTTCATAAAATACACCGCGGATCCATAATTATATTGACAAAAGGTATAGCCACTGTAGATACAATGTGGATCTATACTCCCATGACCTGAACTGATTGTAGCCATGAAGAATACACAGTGGATCTACGAGATGACAAGACATAGCCATGACCAATACAAAGTGGATCTATGTAACATTATATGTGTCATAATTCAAAAGAACTCCTTCACAACCTGGGAAAAGTATACATAAGAGTGAAAAATCAACCCAGTGTATTCTTATCGATCCCGATCTAGTACGAATATAACCATGTGAATAGATGTCCTGATGTCGAACATGGAAAAAATCACTTGATTACCGGTCAATGACGTAAACCATTAACAAGTGCGAGGGAGATCACCTTTGATGTCAACGATTCCCAAGGTACTCTAGTACATTCCAACGAATGTGAATGAATGAGTTGAAGTCGAACATCCGTGGAATCATCCAATCAGGGGTCAATGATGCAAACCCATTGTCGGAAACGAGGAGGCCTGCCATTGAGGCATGCAGGTCCCAAGGTACTAACTGGTTTCTAAGTCTAAGTCCCGGATAATGTGCTAAAATTGATAAGAATAGACTCATTGAGGGAGGGCCTTGATGTATCCCCCATCAATGACATGAAACGGTCAAAAATATGTAAATGGTAGATCAAATGAACATGGACTGACATAGGTATTGAAACAAGATATTTTTGATGGCTGACTCTCAAGGTAGATACTTCCCTTGAACACTGAGGCATGACAACAGAAACATGACATGGACCAAATCTTGATGATTGAATGGATGCTATGACTTTCATTAGGTGACCCAAAGGAGTAAAAGAAACTCAAAGGATTGGCTCAGTGCAGAGGTTTAGTGGATTGAAATGCGTGTAAAGACAAAGTGTCGTGTTCAAGGGAGACTGTAAGAGAGACTGGTATTGTTCTCAAAAAACCGCTTGGCTTACTTCTTTCAATTTTCCCCCCATCCAGATAGACAAGTACATCTTTCTAATTTAACGAGCTTGAGGAGGGTAAGACATGCTCGATATAACTCACTTTCGGTAAGTTCCTCTTCCTTTGTTTAACGAACTAGAAGAAGTAAGGGTTCAGTCCCATATGGGCCCTTCAATGTATGATTGTTTAACGAGTCTAGAGAAGGTAAACTCGGTCATTTTTCATATTTAGAGAGTCTGAAAACAACTTAAAGATGACTCCAATGTTGTCCTTTTTCGTAATGTTAGTCTCACGAGGCCAAAAAAGAGATAAATTATCACTCAAAAAATGCCCTTTCAAACCTTTTAACGAGTGGGAAAGAAAGCGGTATCACTCGAAAATCTTTTCATGTTTAGAGAGTCTGAAAAGAGCTCAAAGACGGCTCCAGGGGGTTCCTTTTTCGTTTATCCATGCAGGTCCAAAAAAGAGATAAAAGTTTACCCGGTTGCATTCTCATGTATTTATGAGCAAGAGAAATAACAAAGACTAAGCTCGGTATGACCCCAGCTTGAAAGCTGGGGGATTAACTCTAGAATGATCATCAAATATTGGAGACATGCCCTCCAAGCTTCAATTCATTCACCAACTTTGAGGTTGTCACCAATTTCTCTACTAGATGGAGAAAAAATGATAAGGGTGGATGAAATGAAGGCTCAAGAGAGGTGACTGTTTCATTTTTTAACGAGCTTGACACAGAAAAATAACTATGCTCATGGCTCTGGGTTCAATCCCCAGATTGTTGTTTCATTTTTTAATGAGATTTATATAGAGAGGAAAACTATGCTTAAGGCCTCTATTTCTTTTTTTAACGATCTTGATACAGGGAAAATAAACTATGCTCGTGGACTCTTCTTGATCATGGCTTCCAAGAGAATAACTCTCTAGAAGAACACCATGTCAAGGGACAAAACTCGGTCATGGCTTCCAAGAGATCTTCATTGGATGGAAGAAAATCACTCTGGAAGGAATACATGTTGAGGGTCACGATAGGGGTAAGGAAATCATACTCCAATAGCCCTATCGAAGAGATCACCATGTCAACGACTAAATCCAAGTTTTCGGAAGTTGAAGACATGAGAAACAATGGAAAATCGATAGCAGGAGGGGAGATAGAGTGTATATTTGCCTGAATTTCTTCACGAGGGGGAAGAAAAGAGGATCGATGATGGTTATCATCCTGAGGTAGCTCGTCAATTCTCAACATTTTTATAATAGATTCATTTGAGGGAAAAATTGGGGAAATGTAGTCGATTGCTGACGACAAGGAACTGAACCGTGATGGCATCGAGGAACTATCGGGTGCCAATAGATGTTGGTCATCTGATGAGGGAGAAGTAGAATGGATAGAAACATATGAGGTTTAGGCTGAACTGAGTGGCACCGTGTCACCTAGTGCATCAAATTCCAAAGGACTAGGTACAATCCAAGGGTCAGATGATGCCAAAGATTGATAAGCCGCAGTCGAAATCATATCGACGGTGGCAATATGATGTGTAGTCGGTGGAAGTGGTGTAGGGAACGTACCCATGAGGCTATAATATTTCAGTAAGATAACACCAATGCTTTCATACATGATCTTGTGGTATCCCAAGAAAGGAATTTTGTTGGTAGCAGGAGCGCGAGCATCGGTTGTGTAGAAATCTAACTGATCAACAGTGACAATTTTTCCCTGATGAGGAAATTTTACACATTGAAAGACCGATGAGGCAATGACAGTCATAGCATAAAACCAAATTCTTCAAAATAACAAGTTGTAATCGAGGGGAGCATCAACCACCTCGACATCAACAGTGACAGATTTTCCACCCAATTGAATGGGCAGGGACTGTAAAATCCCATGGGGATGAAAACCTCGCCCATCAAAGGCGCATAACATCGTCGGGGATTTGTTAAGTGTAGGTGATTTTAAACCTTTCCAACACGCTAAAGACATGACACAAGTTGAGGCTCCCTCATCTAGAATATTTTGGTGGATTTTTTGATTGTGAACAACAACATCAACTTGGAAAGCA
>SNQJ01S0024054.1:127020-139294 GCA_010110895.2 Picea sitchensis
GTTCGGTGGATTTTTTGATTGTGAACAACAACATCAACTTGGAAAGCAAGTTGGTGGGAGAGTCGAGACGCATAATTATCCAGGTTAAACATGATATGGTTGGACTACTCAGGATCAACAATGCCAATAGTGGTCAAGAGCGTTCTACATTGATTGGGGAATTGTTGTAGAAATTCTAATGTATACATATCACACGATGGTTGATCCAAATCTTCAACAATGTTGTAGTTCTGGGCAGCATGCAAACTATGATTAAAGGTAGCTTTGCAGATAGTGCTCTTAGGAGGGCATAAGATAGAGTCAAACATAGGTTTCTCAATCTGAAGTGGTCCAGACGGAGGATTAAATGATGGAGGAATAATGGAGGATGGTGATGGATCTATTAAAGTACTGATACCATTAGTGTCTTTTCCTTTGTCAGGGTTACTTGGTGTGTCGTATGTGTTAGAGAGAGTGGTCAAATTAATCCCATTAAACATATAAATATGTGCACTCTTTGAGGCCTCATCATGAGGATGGCTAGAAATTCCCCTAAGAGAGGGGGTTTGAGAAACCATGGATTGCTACTGAGGAAAAGGCTATGTAAGCACAATTGGTTGTGAATTTCTGACGCATACCCCCAACCCGCAAGCCGAGATCTGCTCACAGGATAATTTAAATCTCCTTGAGCCAAAGTGGCTCTTTCGGATCCCTATTAGAACCTTCAATGAATCGATCCACAGGTCCTTCTGAAAACCCCCTTATGCGAACAGGCACAAGGTACGACCTCCACCTCCACACGACCACAACTGGCCTTGCCACAAGTGTCCTTCGTAACTCATAATTTCATGAATTGAAGTGTTGAAATCTCATGCTCCTTTCCTACGAAATCCCGAGATGCGATAGTCAACGATAGTCTGACTTCCCCTTCGCACTTCTCGCAACTCGCAACCATGTGAGTTGGAGTGTAGAGCCTTCAGGCTCCTCCTTTGCGAAATCCCGAGATGTGATAGGGAAACTGTGGGTTGACCCCTCGATGGAAAAGCACACGCCACCTGGAACCCTTGCGGTCCCCACCTGACAGATGTGCCACACATTCACACAAGCCTTGCTCAATCCGATGACCTACTTTATTTCATACTTCTAGGTATCGGGAGTTCGAAACTCTCAATCCCAAAACGCTGCCTCCTCTGATCCCCAAAACCTAAAGTGCCAAAATCCCAAAACTTCATGCTAATTCCTATCGTGACTCGCGACTTCAGGACTTTCGTTCCACTATGCTCAACTCCTTGTTGTCAGAATCCCCGAAATGTTGAAATGATCTGATGGATTGTGCAAAGCACGATCAACGGTCCACGTTGATTCTTGAACCCAAAAGGATGAGTTCGTCCAACCTCTATCCACCTTGCATATTCTCTAGATCCTACGGTCCTCGCAGCTTCGCAAGTTCTCCACGGAGAATTCCGACCATTCGTTTCTCCTCGATAGCTTCTGCGAAATAAAACACAATTCTTCCTTTTGGAACTTAACTTCTGTGAAACGTTTTCAATTTACACCTCCCTTTGAGTAATTTCAAAGGTGTTAACCCTCCTGAGCTTTCTCTGGCAACTTCAAGCCTCAAAAGAAATCCTGCATGCACTCCTTGCAGCAATCTGTCAAATACTTCTGGGTATTTGATCTTTCGAATCTGTGCACTCCTTGCAACAAAAGTCTTCCAACCTTCAACCTTAGTTGATAAGTTCTAACGCTGTGACTAGCCTGCGCACTCCTTGCATGGATTCTATGCTTCACCTGCACTTCGGTTAGAATGAGAACAATGGTATCCCTCCTGAGCTTTCAGAGATAAACTTTGAACCTTTGTCAATGCACTCCTTGCAGGAACTTCTCTCACTCAGGAAGAGAAACAATTGAAACTCATTCACTTTCTCTCTTAGACTTCATACATTGAACATGAAATCATACATACACATAGTATTAAAACAAATGCATAACAGAGAGAATAAACAACCATAAACATACCATTCACCATGTATAAACAGAAAACATCAAAACACCATGAATTCTGATTCAAATCTTCCTTCATTAATTCAAAGCTCCTGTACATGGACTTATCCTCTATAGATCTCTTCTTATGTGCTATACTAATGATACAATACTACAAGAATGAGGGTGTCTATATCCATTTTCCCTCCTATGCTCTAAAACTGTCTAATTTATCATTCAAACCTACCTACTTTCATTAACTGTGCTTAAATTCCTTAATACAAAAGACGGATGGGAGAATTTCCCCAGGTTCGTTTACAGTCTCCAAAGTACAAATGTGAGTATGTTCCTCTTAACTATTACATTAATGTTTCAAAACATTTCAAAACGTAAAAAGTGTGTGTTGCGCTTTCCAGTTGTCTTTCACCTCCACGCTCGCTTGACTGCTTATGATGCTCCTGCATCATACTCCCTCACTTGAAAATTTTCATGAACTCCTATTCATGAGCTCTTGCACGGTTTGTCCATGCTTCTGAATTTCTTCTTCATCTTCCCAGTTGGCATCTTCAACTGGATGCCCCTTCCACTTGAACAAGTATTCAAAATACTCCTTCCTCCTGGTCTTTTTGTTGACTCTCTTGTCAATTATACTTTCCATCTGTGGCTTTTCATCTACAAGCATTTGTTTAGTCCATTGAACCTTTTTATGTTCATCCTCTGCTCTTGATTCTTCAGCTTTGTATGGGTACAAATCTGCAACATTGAATATCGGTGAAATTCCGATCCCATTGGGTAATTCAATCTCATATGCATTTGCCCCAAATTATTTCAAGACCTTGCATGGCCCAATCTTTTTCATTTTCAACTTATTATATGTTCCCCTTGGGAACCTTTCCTTCCTCGGGTGTGCAAAAATCATATCACCAACTTCAAATTGAAGTTCTCATTTGTGTTGATCCGTTCTGTGCTTATATTCTTGGCTTGAACTCTACAATCTCTCCTTGACTCAGTTGTGAAGCTTCTTCATTGCTTATGCAAAGTATTCTGCACTAGCACTTCTAAATTCATCTTGTTTCAAATCTTTCAATTCAGATACTCCTCTTGGTTTCATTCCATATACAATTTGGAATGGACTCTGCCCTGTGCTTCTGTTGAGTGAGTCATTATAAGCAAATTCTGCCTATGGTAGAATGTGATCCCACTGACTGTGGTGTTCAGTCACTAGGCTCCTCAATAAGTCTCTGAAGCTTCTGTTCACAAATTATGTCTGTTCATCCATTTGAGGATGATATGCTGAGCTAAATGACAAACTTGTCCCCAGTTTCTTCCATAAAGTCCTCCAGAAGTATCTCACAAACTTGGTATCTTGATTCGAAACAATACTCCTTGGAAAGTCGTGAATTTTGATGACTTCCTTGAAAAACAGGTTCGCAATATGAGTTGCGTCGTTGGTTTTCTGGCATGGTATGAAATGTTCCATCTTGTAAAATCTATTGATTACCACAAAGATTGAATCACATCCTCTTTTTTTTCTTGGCAGCCCCAATATGAAATCCATGCTCACTACATCCCACGGCCTTTCAAGTATGGGTAATGGCTGGTATAACCCTGTGTTCTGCCTTTTACCTTTTGCGTGCTAAGAAATTCTGCATCTGTCCACAAATTTCTTGACATTTGTCCTCATCCCTAGCCAAAAATATGAGCCATTCAACTTTGAGAATGTCTTATCATGACCGAAGTGTCCGACCAATCCTCCATTGTGTTTTTCCTTCAATAGGTTCTCCCTCATGGAGCATTTTGGAATACATAGCTGATTGCCCCTGAACATTAATCCATCAAGGATCATGTATTCAATCCACTGGCTTCTGTCCCTGAGAATTGAATTCTCAGATGCCACATATGCTTCCTTAAAATCTGGGTCATCTCTATACATTTCTTTGAGGTTATCAAAACCCAAAGTTTTGACTCTGAATTCCTACATAAGCAAACATTTCCTGCTCAAAGCATCAACAACTTTGTTAGCAGTTCCAGAAATATGCTTAGTTACAAAAGTAAAATTCTTCATGTATTCAACCCATTTAGCATGCTTTTGGTTCAACTTCTCTTGTTGATTCATGAATTGCAAAGTGTGATTATCACTGTACAAAACAAACTCTTTAGGAACCAAATAATGCCTCCATTTATTTAGCGATTGTATCACCGCATAGAATTCTTTTTCATATGTGGAGTACTTAATCTTCGCTTCATTCAGTTTCTCACTGAAGTATGTGATCATCCTGTCATCTTGGCTCAAGACCACTCCAATTGCAAATCCACTTACGTCACACTTGACCTGAAATGTCATGCTGAAATCTGGCAAAACCAAAATTGGTTGCTTAGTGATCTTCTTCTTCAGCAGGTTGAAACTCTTCTCTAATTCCTCTATCCAGTGAAAATATTTATGTCTTTTCTTCATTGTATCCATCATCGGTGTGCTAATTCCTTCGGCTGAATTTCCTGTAGAAACTAGCTAAACCATGGAAGCTCTGAACTTCAAATACACTTCTCGGCGATGGCCAATTCTTAATTGCATTTACCTTTTCCAGATCCATCTTCAACTCATTATCAGAGATAACCAAACCCAAATAAATGAGTTTTGTCCTCATAAATGATGATTTCTTCACATTAATCAACAAATTCTCTTGTTGTAATCTCTTCATCGCTGCAGCTAAGTACTTCAACTGTTCTGCTTTAGTCTTGCTGAAAATCAATATATCGTCAAGATATATAATGACGAATTTCCCTATGAAATCCTTCAGGACTTCATTCATCAATCTCATGAACGTACCGGGTGCATTTTTTAAGCCAAATGGCATGACAAGCCATTCATATAGCCCCTCATTCATATTGAATGATGTCTTCCATTCATCACCTTCTCTCATGTGAATTTGATGGTATCCGATTTTCAAATCAATCTTTGAAAAAATTCTTGCTCCACTCAAGCAATCCATCAAGTCATCCATCCTCGGCAATGGAAATCTGTATCTGATGGTGATATTATTGATCGCTCTTGATTTTATACACATCCTCCAGCCTCTATCTTTCTTTGGGCTGAGCACTGTTGGAACAACACATGGACTCAAGCTCTCTCTAACCAATCCCTTGTCCATTAAATCCTAGACCTGTCTCTTGACTTCTTCATTCTCCCGCAACATCAATTTGTACATTGCTTTGTTTGGTAAATTGGCCCCAGGTATAATATCAATGTGATGACTTATACTCCTGATCAGTGGAAATGAACAAGTTAGTTCATCCATTACTATATCAACAAATTCTTCCAGCAACTCCTGGATTTCTTCTGGTAAATCATCCACTCTTGTACTGGTCAAAACAATTCTAGGCTTCCTGACCACAATAAATTGTGTGTCTTCCTTCTTCTTAATCTCACTAAGAAGTTCCTTCCCATTCATGAGAAGTACAGTGTTTCTCACCTCTGGTTTCATTTCTTTGTCCTTAATCGGAAACAACATATGAGTTCTCCCACTTTTCTCCAGGGTGTATGTGTTCTTTCTCCCATCATGAACTACATTCCTATCATATTGCCATGGTCTACCCAACAATAGATGACAAACATCCATGGGAATGGCATCACACAATATTTCATCCTTATATCCTCCTATTTTAAATTCAACTAAACATTGTTTAGTGACATTTACCTGATGTCCTTTTTGTAGCCACGAAACTCTGTATGGGCTGGGATGTACGATAGTCTCCAGCTCCATCTTTTCTACCATCTCTGTAGAAATGATATTATCAGTGCTACCGCTGTCCACTATTACCTTGCATACCCTAAATTTAGTCTTGCAAGCAGTTTGAAACAGACTGTTCCTTTGGACTGTGTTCTCTGCCTCTTTCTCTGGTGTTAAGAGAACTTGCCTCATCATCAAAGATCTTCCAGCCTCAACATCTTCTGCCTCAACATTACGTTCTCGAGCTTCTACAATGTGAGTTTCACCACCTTCCTTCTTTCTGTCTGGAAACTCATAAGATTTATGTCCATTTTTCCCACAGACAAAACATTTCACTTCACCGCCTCTGCCTCTTCCTCTTCCTCTAGCTCAAGGAAAAGTATTTTGGTCGGCATACTGCCCTCTCTATGAGCTTCCACCTCTCTCAGGTTGAGTTTAAGGTTTCTTTCCTTCTTCTTTAGATTTTTGAGTTCTGTCTTGGGCAATTGTTTTTCCTCTGGTTTGACTTCTGCCTCGACCTCTTTGACCTTGCTTTTGGCTCAACTTCTCTTCAGCTTTCAGAGCCATATGATAAGCATCTTCTACAGTTCGAATGATCATCATGTTCATCTCATATTGAATGTCATATCTCAACCATTCATGTATCTGGAAACCTTCTCATCATCACTTTCTCAATGACCTGCCCTGTTGTTTATCTTGTAGAACTATTCAGTGTACTCCTTCACTGACATTAGGTTCTGTCTCAAATTCTGCATCCTCCGAAACAGAGTGATTTGATAATCCTTGGGTATGAATTTGGTTTTCATCTTCGCAACCATTCTATCCCAACTTTTGATTTTCTGCTTGCCTTTGCAACGTCCGTCAGCCTGCAGTTCATCCCACCATAGTGTTGCATGCCCTTTAAGTCTAGTGATAGAATGTTTGACCTTCTTGTCTTCCTCAACATCCTCATAGTTGAAGTATTTATCCAGAGTTCTAATCCAGTCTAGAAGCTCTTCAATATCCAGGTTTCCCTCATACATGGGAATGTCCATTTTGGCTCTAGCACCTATCCTAGCAACAACCCTGAATAGGCATTCATCTGCAGCATCTTTGACTACAAATTATTCTCTGTGTCCACCTTCATTTTCACTTTCAGCTTCATTGAAATCCCCAGTGTCAACTATGCGCCTTTGTGTTGTCTCCATGCAATCAAGCCTAGCACGTAGTTCGCGCAATTCCCTCTCCACTACTGGATCAAGCATTGGCCTATCTCTTCTTCTCAGTGGAATGGATGAGAAATGTTCCTCTTTTCTCTGCTACAGAAAGAAAAGAACCTTTTCTGTGCTCTAATACCAAATTGACGTAGACCCCCAACCCACAGGCCGAGATCTGCTCACAGGATCATTTAAATCTCCTTGAGCCAAAGTGGCTCTTTCGTATCCCTATCTGAACCTTCAACGAATCGATCCATAGGTCCTTTTGAAAACCCCCTTATGCGAATAGTCACAAGGTACGAGCTCCACCTCCACATGACCACAACTGGCCTTGGCACAAGTGTCCTTCGTAACTCGCAATTTCATGAATTGAAGCATTGAACTCTCGTTCTCCTTTCCTATGAAATCCCAAGATGCGATAGTCAACGATAGTCTGACTTCCCCTTCACACTTCTTGCAACTCGCAACACCATGAGTTGGAGTGTAGATCCTTCGTGCTCCTCCTTTGTGAAATCCCAAGATGTGATAGGGAAACTGTGGGTTGACCCCTTGATGCGCGAGCACACGCCACCTGACACCCTTGTGGTCCCCACCTGATAGATGTGTCATGCATTCACACAAGCCTTGCTCAATCCAATGACCTACTTTATTTCAGAATTCTGGGTATCAAGAGTTTGGAACTCTCAATCCCAAAACGTTGTCTCCTCTGATCCCTCACACCCAAAGTGCCGAAATCCTAAAACTTCACGCTAATTCCTATCGCGACTCGTGACTTCGGGACTTTCGTTCCACTTCACTCAACTGCTTGTTGTCAGGATCCCCGAAATGCCGAAATGATCTGACGGCTTGTGCAAAGCACGATCAACGATCCACATTGATTCTTGAACCCAAAAGGATGAGTTTGTCCAACCTCTATCCACCTTGCAGCTTCTCTAGATCCTAGATTCCTCACGTCTTCGCAAGTTCTCCATGGAGAATTTCGACCATTCATTCCTCCTCGATAGTTTCTGCGAAATAAACCAATGTTCTTCCTTTTGGAACTTAACTTCTAGGAAATGTTTTCAATTTCTCCCTCCATTTGAGTACTTTCAAAGGTGTTAACCCTCTTGAGCTTTCTCTAGCAACTTCAAGCCTCAAAATAACTCCTTCACACACTCCTTGTGGAAATTTTTCAAATACTTATGGGTATTTGATCTTTCGACTCTATGCACTCCTTGCAATAGAATTCTTCCAACATTAAACCTTAGTTGATAAGTTCTAAGGCCGTGACTAGCCTGCACACTCCTTGCACAACTTCTATGCTTCACTTACACTTCGGCTAGAATGAGAACAACGATATCCCTCCTGAGCTTTTAGAGATAAACTCTGAACCTTTGTCAATGCACTCCTTGCGAACGTTTTCACTGCACTCCTTGCAGAAACTTCTCTCACTCACGAAGAGAAACAATTGAAACTCATTATCTTTCTCTCTCAGACTTCATACATTCAACATGAAAGCATACATACACATAGTATTAAAAAAAATGCATAACAGAGAGAATAGACAACCATAAGCATACCATTCACCATGTATAAACAGAAAACATCACAACACCATGAATTCTGGTTCAAAGCTTCATTCATTAATTCAAAGCTCCTATACATGGACTTCTCCTCTACAACTCTCTTCTTTTGTGCTATGCTAATGATACAATACTACAAGAATAAGGGTGTGTATATCCGTTTTCCCTCCTATGCTCTAAAATTGTCTAATCTATCATTCAAACCTACCTACTTTAATTAACTGTGCTTAAATGCCTCCACGCTCGCTTGACTGCTTACGATGCTCCTACATCAATTTCCCTGGAAAATTTTGGCCACTTCATTATGAAGTGGACAGTCTCGAGTGTAGTGATCGTCACCACAAATGATACACAAGAATTTCAGTTTCCGTTGTGGCTACTTTTCGGTAGCAGGTGTTTGAGCTTGATTTTTTGGTTGTTCATTGTTATTAGTATTTTTTGATTTATTTTTTGTCGTCTTCTTACCTCCAGATTGTTGTGAAGGGGCAGATTGAACTGCATTCACCTTAGAAATCTAAGTTTTGGAGGAGGTAGAGGAGAGTGTGGTCGATTGGGAAGTAGATTGAGTTTTGATGGAACCAATAACACCATTCGCATGAGATGAGGATGATGGATTGGATGGATCGGTATTAGCTCGAGTAGAATTCGGAAGCAAATCATACAAAGTACCAGATTGTGAATAAACCAAATCTCAGTACCGAGCCTGAGCAATGGTTTCTTCCTCGGTGATTGTGCCAGTCATAGCAACATCACGAGCGATCGGGGGTAAATGTGATTTAGTAAACCATTCCGCCAATAATATTTCAAGAATGATTACCTTGATCATCCTTTGTCATCGTCTCCACTCATGAATATAGTTAGAGATATGCACAGACTTAGTTTGACAAAGGGAGGTCAAGAGTTCAGTACCCGTCTCATAGCGAATAGGTAGTTTAAAGTGTGTGAGGAAAGACATGGCAAGGGAATTGAAATCATGAAAAGAAGCACATGGTAGTTAAATATACCACTTTGTTGATGAGCCCGTAAGTGTTCGATGGAAAAGACACAAACTTATAGAATCATCCATGAGGGAGTTTGATGAACACCACAAATGGAAAGTCATCACATGGTTGTTTGGATCTTCGCCAGATTTTCCGTCAAATTTTGGAATATCAGAAGGAAGTTTAGCGGGAATAACTAGCCAAACTGGTGAATGAAATATAGGATCATTAGTTAACCAAGACAAGTTTGGGAGATCTAGAGTCGCAAGGAAAGGTAGATACTGGTTAATTTGCGGATGATACTGGTGTGGCATAGGAACACCAGTAGGACCATAAAATGGTTTAGGTGGATAGTTGTAACCAGTAGGTCCTCCTACATACGGTTGTTGTTGACTAGGATAAACAAGATTCGATGATGGCTGAGAAACATTTGCATAATCCGGTGGGTTCTGAGCATTATAAGTCGGGTGATTTTCTTGCCCAGAAAGAGGATGAACATTGTTCCCTTGAGGAGGGTAGGGAGTAGATCCCGGAGGCAGATACACATTATACTCGTGGGGAGGATAAGGTTGTTGTTCTTCAGGACTTTAGGTGGTGTTTGGGATGCCACCCAGATAAGGTTTTCCATAAGACAGTCCAGAAGGAACATAATTTTATACTCCTCATTGTGGGTTATGATATGAGTGCCCTCCAATGTGGGGTTGGGAAAAAATGTCTTCTGAAGATACTCCCTAGGATTGTGAAGGGTTTCCAGCAAATGAAGGTTTCCCCCCTGCTAGTGGTGGATTAACGACCAGGGTATGACTGGCAAAGGGAGGTTTCCCTCCAGGAGGAGCATGAAAAGGGGGTTGTCCCCCGGAATGGGTAGGACCTCCATAGAATGGTGGTCCTCCAGGAAGGAAAGGTTCGCTAGATGGTGGTTTCCCTCTAGTCAGTTGTATTTGGATGGCAAGGGTCTGCATTCTTTGGTGCAAAGATTTCCCGGCAGGATCGTGCGGGACATGTGGAGTTGTAGAGTGAAAGTTTGTAAAAGTTGTTGGATTACTGAGAGGGGGGGTGAATCAATAATAGCGTAATTATAATACTTTTTCTTCAATTGTTATATCAATGTAGAATTATTATCCAATAATGAGTAGTAAGAAATAAACAATCACATACATACACAGTACACCAATGTTTTATGTGGAAACCCAAATCGGGAGAAAACTGAGGAATGATTTTTCTTATATGTATTGAATAATTACATTCATTGGAAGCACGAAATTCCTTTGTTTTCCAGCTGCAACTGGAAGGAGGCTCCAACCCCCTAGTTTCTTAGGCTACAACCTGAGGGAAGCTCCAACTCCCCAATTATCTTGCTACAACCAGAAGGAGGCTACAACCCCCTATGTTCTACGGATACAACTGAAAGGTGGCTACAACTACCTGTCCTTGCCCCGTCCTGCCACCCTGAAGTAGAAGTAGAATGATTGAACCACTTTCACACTATCACTGTGAGATATACCATTGTAAATCTATACCAATAAATCTAAACCATGCATCAACCATGCATCAACCTGTAATCAACCTGTACCATAAACGAGTGCATCAACCATGCACCAACCTATACCAAACAACCTATAATCAACCTGTACCATAAAAAAGTGCATCCAACCATGTACCATGTATGTACCAATCATGTTTCAACTACTCATCAAACAACATCATCAACTATACACCTCATGTATGTACCAACTCATCAACTACTTGTCTCAACCATGTACTCAACATGTAACTCAACCAAAATCCCTCATAAATTTCATCATCCAAATATGATTTGTAGTTCTGTAATAGACCTAGTGTATATGATCACATTCCTGCAAACCTTCCTTAACTTTAACAACAATAGACTAGCACTTTCATCAAACTTTTCTTTAGTCTCAGATGCTTAGTTTTGGATTAGTCAACAACCCTAACTTGAAGTAATCATAACTTTGTACCTGTAATGTATAAATATATGAAACTGATATATAATGTTATTCAGTGTGTTTTATTCAATTCCTCCAAGTGTCACTAATTGGAACCCCTCAGTAAATGAGTTATAGAAAAAATGGAATACCTTGCTGAATTCTGGCTTATTCTAGAGAGTGACCTTGTAGAGCATTCCCCACACGGAATATTTTCTGAATTGATATGAAACTATTACACAAAATACTACAAACTGTACCCTAACCAACACATTTGGTCTCACTGAATTTGGATCTGTTATGAAGAAGTTACGACATTGTTACCCGAAACACTTGTTTTTGACTAGTTTTAGGACTAGCCACAAACCCTATTTTCCACGGAGTGTAAATCCCAAACTACAACGACCCACAAGATTTTTTTTTACCAAAAATGATTGGATATGTTTTCTCAATTTCATAGAAATTGCATGGTTTGAATCATTATATAAAACAATTTATAGCAAAAATGGTGAGACGACTTGTAAATATCATACCTTAGAAGGCACCATCAAAAGAATTTATCCTTCCTTGCATTTCGGCCTTCTTTTCTTCACCTTCACTCATAATTATGGTTTATATATCCTTGGGTATCTCAGACACCTATATATATTCAATATTCTCAAGTGTGTGTTAAATGAGAGATCCTTGCCTCTTATTTATACTCTCCAAGTAGCTTCCTTAAAAACATCTTCTAGGTCACTTGGTTGACTTTCCTTATTTTAGGGTTAACCCACTTCAAATTTCTCCATTAAAATTATTATTGAAATAATTTATTTTGTATTTAATTTGAATTATAATACACTCATCACTTCACTTTATTATTTATCCTTTAAAAATCTCTTAAACCACTTTGACTACTTT
>SNQJ01S0024055.1:0-22910 GCA_010110895.2 Picea sitchensis
GCATGGAGGGTCATTTTCCGATGATCGATTGTGAGAAACTCTCTTGTAAAATCGCTCTGTAATCTTTTTCTTTTGCATTAATAAACCGCTCCAAGTGGCCGCGTTGGCTGGGGTCGTGGATGTTTCCCCGTAGGGGTTTTACCATGTCAAAAATCAGTGTGTTGATCTTTGATCTGGTTGTGTGAGTGTTTATTAAAGGTGTTCATCCTCTGTTGGAATACATGTGTTGTCGAACATGGTATCAGAGCTTGTTTGAAGACCCGCTCCTGTTGTATATTGAGATCGTGAAGCTGAGTTGCCTCATCTCTATTTTCTTCCATTTACATACATTTATGGTCTGAGAGGACTATTCCATTGCATTCAGTGCACTCATTTCAGTTAGGAACACTTTTCGTTTCACTCGAAAAGGTTTATGTTTTCCCAATATACGATCATTTCAGTCAGATCCGGAGGTATAAATCTTGAATACGCATTTTTAAATTTTTTACAGAGTATTATTTTTGTTTTATTTCGGTTTTATATTATTTGTTTCCGGGTTACTACTCTTTTAGATTTGCGTATTCTCTTTGCCCCATGCCCTGTGCGATCTCGGAAAATCAAAAATAGATAGGAAAAGGTGCATCTTCCAGGTAACCTAATCGAGATCTAAGCATTGTTGTCATCGAGAAGCAATTTTTTTTTTCTTGTGTGAAAATAGTTTTTTTAGCACGCTCTCCAAGGCTGCCTTCAACAATAACAATCCTCTTGCTAAACAATACAATATTTTTTGCTAGACCACTTGGTTAAAAATTCCTTATTAAGTAAGAGGTCTTGAGTTCAAGTCTCTCTTTTTGTTACTTTTTTTGAAAAAGTTCATGCTCAAATTGTAAAGTGTATTTCACTTCAAGTATAAAAGTGAATCACTATAAGTAGCTTTAATATTTTATTTTAGAGTTATTTATTTTGCATGCAACTTTTCTTTTATAAAGTAACTTCATTGTAAAAGTGATCCCCACTTCTCTTTATAAAAGTGGGTCACTTCATAAAGCAACTTACACCACCACGTGGTCCTTTGGTTACTATTTATGCGTCTTTTAAAAAGGGCATAACTTTCACATCCGAAGTCCGTTTTTAGTGCCATTTTTTAAAAACCGCATAATTTTTTGAGATATTTCCATCTATATCATCAGTTTCAGTTTTTAAACCCATATTATCTACATATTTAATATGGCTTCTTCTAGTAATCTTTTTCTTACTAGCACCAACTACTTCCAATGGAAATCTCATACAGAGGATTTATTAAGAAGTAAAGGCTTGTATCGGATTACCTTGAGAAAGAAAAAAGAACCCACTGATGTTGATAATAAAGTCAAATGGGATAATAGGAGTGACGAAGTATGTGGACTAATCATAATGTCCATCTCTCATGATTTAAGGTTCCACCTTAAAGAAATTGATGACCCCAATGAAGCTTGGGAAAATATTGAACCTGTGTTTGGTAAACTCAATATTATTCGAGCACAACAGTTAGAAAATCAAGTACTGACCTTAAGTCCAAATGTTTTTTCTTTCCTTGGAGACTATCTATCTAAGTTTAAAACACACAGAATTTATGTGAAGAATGTGAGATAAAAATTGAGGAAAAGCGTTGCATCTATCTTATTCTTTCTAAGATAGGTAGTGCATATTCTGTGTTTGTATCTACCTTTTATGCCATGAGAGAGGTTGTAGGGAAAGCTTATCAAAAACCCACTCTTGAGTCCTTTTGTGCTGCTTTGATTAGAGAGGAAGATAAGCTTGTACAACTTGGAGTGATCAACACTGCAGGTACCTCCAACAAAGCCATAGTTTCCCATCAGAAAGATAAAACCAAGTATCCCAAGAGGCAACATCCTCGCTACAACAACAAGAAACATAAGGGTCCTGAACCCCCTCAGACAACTTCAACTCCTAACGGTGACAAATGAGCAAAATATAAAAATAAGAAGACGGAGAGACATTGCAACTTTTGTGATAAAGATGGTCATGATGAGTCCAAACATTTCAAGAAGATGGCAACTTTAGAAGCAACAATGAAGAAGCACAAAATCAATATTGATTCTACTTCTTCTTCTTCTTCTCATGGACATGCACTTTTTGCTTCTGGTTTCTCCTTCAATACAACTTCTACTTCTTCTCTTGATGAGTGGGTTATTGATTCTGGAGCATCTTATGATATGGCTAAGGATAAAGACATATTTTCTACTCTAAATGAATGTAACACCAAGAAAATATTTGTTGGTGATGATAGATCTCTTAGTGTTGTAGGATCTGGAACAGTTCAAGTAGATAATGGTCATTTAAATTATGTATTATCTGTTCCAAGTCTTTCTTGTAACCTTCTATCAATATATCAAATCACTCATTCAGGTGAAGGTAAAACCGTAGAGTTTTCACCTCACCAAGTTGTAATCACGGATCTAAAAGATCTTAAGCATGTTCTTGCAACTAAAATTGATGATGATATTACTAGGTTGTACAATTTCAACAACTTTGCGTCATCATCTTTCTCATCAGTCTTTGTTGCTCATAGCGATGACTTGATCAAACTTTGGCATGAGCGGTTTGGTCATCTAAACTATCGCTCATTGCAACGACTATGCAATCAATCGACGGTGACTATACTTCCTCTTGTTTCATGCAGAGATGGTGTTTGTGCCAGTTGTGTTCTCGATAAACATCATCGGGACAATTTTGACAAACGTGCCTCTTGGCATGCCTCGAGCCCTTTGCAACTTGTTCACAGTGATTTGTGTGGTCCTCTTTTTTTTCCTTCTTTTTCTGGGTGCAAGTATTTCTTAACTTTCATTCATGATTTTTCCAGATGTACTTGGGTTTACTTCTTAAAACTTAAGAGCAAAGTTTTTGACAAGTTTTTGGCCTACGAGGCCCTTGTAGAAAAGCAATCTGGACATCAAATTCAAAAATTAAGAACATATAATGGAGGTGAATATGTGAACAATAATTTTACAAGTTACTGCACTACACAGGGCATCCAAATGCAACACACTATCCATATTCACCACAACAAAATGGTGTTTTTGAGAGAAAGAACCGCACATTAAAAGAAATGGCTAATTGTATGATCCAATCTAAAGGATTAAGACTAAAGTATTGGGCGGAAGCAATCAACTGTGAAAATTACATAGGAATTCAAACTCCCACAAAGGCTCTTAAAAATATAACACCGAAAGAAGCTTGGAATAAAATTAAACCTGATGTAAGTCACTTCCGTGTATTTTGCAGTATAGCATGGGCTCACATTCCTGATGAGAAAAGGAAAGCATTGCAGCCTAAAAGTGAGAAGTGTATATTTGTTGGTTATTCTGAAGATTTCAAAGGTTATAGACTTCTTCAACCACATTGTAATGAAATTATTATTAGAAAAGATGTTAAATTTGATGAAAATCTCTTGGCCCGCGAGCGTAATTCGACGATTGTGCCTTCTTCAACCTGCAAGCCATCTTCGACGTTTGTGCCTATTTCTATTCGTATTCTAGTTTCTTCTTTAGATGATGACAGTGAGGATGAAAATCCACCTCCGCATGCTCACCTTCCTCCAGATGAGTCCTTTGAACATGAACCAACACTAGTTCCACCGCTTCCTAGATGGGTCCGTTCAACACGAGAAGAAGCTGTTGGTCTTGTTGTTGACCATTCAGATCATCATCGAACACGTTCAGAGTTCCAACGAGCCTCTTCTCTTTTGGCTCAAGTTTCCAAGACTCATGATCTAGAGACATTTGCAGAAGCTTCAGGTCATCAAGATTGGGATACCGCAATGGATGAACAACATTGATCTCTAATGGAAAACGATACTTGGGATCTTGTACCTCTTCGAAAAGGAAGAAACTTGTCATATGTAAATGAGTCTACATAAATAAGTATGCATCAAATGTAAGTGTTGAAAGACACAAGGCTCGATTAGTTGCCAAAGGATTTTCCCAAGTTGAAGAAATTGACTATAATGAAACCGTTGCCTCTGTAGCCAAAATGAATTCCATCCACCTTGTTCTCTCCCTTGCTGCCTCACATAAATGGGACGTCCATCAGATGGATGTCATATCTGCCTTCTTGCACAAAGATTTGGAAGAAGAAATCTACATGAAACAACCTCTTGGCTATGTCCAAATTGACTCTGGCCTTGTTTGTCACCTTAAGAAATCTCTTTATGGTCTTAAGCAAGCTCTCGAGCTTGGTATGCCAAAATGGACAACTTTCTTATTGACACCAGATTCTCTAGATGCCATTCTTATCCTAATGTCTATATCAAGAAAGCAGGAAGCCATCTCATAATCCTCGTCCTTTATGTCAATGACCTTATCGTTACTAGTAGTGATTCAAAACTTTTAAACCATGTGAAAAGCAACCTTAAGAAGAAATTTGAAATGACAGACTTAGGTTTTTTGCACTATTTCCTTGGCCTCCAAGTTTTGCAGACCAATGAACAGATTTTTCTTTCCTAGTCTAAGCATGCTTGTGACCTTGTTCATCGCTTTCACATGGACGATTGTAAACCAACTCCTTCTCCCTTCTAGTCTAGAGTCAAGCTTACTGCCACCTGTACTTCTCTCGAAGTTGATGCTACCCTGTATTGTCAGTTAATTGGTAGACTCTTATACTTGACTCATACTAGTCCTGATATTTCCTTTGTTATTGGTCTTGTTGCTCGATATATACAAACACCTGATGAAAGCCATTGGAAAGCAACTAAAAGGATACTTCAGTTCAGGATACATTATAGTTCATGGAGGACTCCCTTATTGGTTTGTTTCACCAATTCAGAATGGGATGACGACCCTGATGATTAGAAGTCTACTACCGGTTATGTTCTTAGTCTTGGTTCAGGACATGCCACTTGGGCTTGTAAGAAACAATAGGCTATTGCACTTTCTTCAGCAGAAGCAGAGTACCGAGCAACTATAAATGAAAGTCAGGAAGCCTTGTGGCTTCGACAGATCCTTTCAGATTTTGGATTTGAGCAGCAACATCCGACTAGCCTTTGGTGCGAAAATCAAAGTGCCATCAATCTCGCCAAAGACCCATTTCAACATCAGCACAACAAGGACATCGAGATACACATGCACTTCATCAGAAATCTCATTCATGATCAAGTTATTTAAGTGCTCTTTTTCCCTACATAAGATCAAGTTGCAAACATTTTCACAAAGTCTCTTACAGAAGCAAAGTTTTCCAAACTTCGATCTATGTTAGCAGTTCAAGACGTTGTCATTAAGAGGGGATAAGCTCTAATTTCTCCTTCCTTCTCTTATTGTGTCACTATTGTAAATCCTTCAATCCTATCCCATGTTGTTCTTAAGGGGGGATGTTAGGATATTTAGACACTTAGCAGTTAGTTAAGATCTACTTGGTCTAATGTGTCGTTAGATAAAAATGTGTTTCTTAGTTTATTTCTTTAGTATGCATTAGTATGTATTTGTAGTTAGGAAATCCGATGGTCATGATATGTTCCCGACATAGAGTGATCCGACGGTTCATATTCTCTTCGATCTTAATGACCATTGATCCATGGATTAACACCCGATTGGTCCATGATCTCTATTTAAAGAGCATGGAGGTTCATTTGTCGATGATCGATTGTGAGAAAATATCTTGTAAAATCTCTCTGTAATCTTTTTCTTTTGCATTAATAAACTACTCCAAGTGGTCGCGTTGGCAGGGGCCGTGGATGTTTCCTCGTAGGGGTTTTACCATGTAAAAACATCGATGTGTTGATCTTTGATCTGGTTGTGTGAGTGGTTATTGAAGGTGTTCGTTCTTTGTTGGAATACCTATGTTGTCGAACAATCCTCTAGTTTTCCTCAGCATAAATGCCTCAATAAATCATAGGCTGGCAAGATCACCAACTCTGATACCACTACAATGTTCCTAACTAGGTCATATGGGTCAAACATGTTTTTTTTCCAAAAAATGTTAATTCTCCTTGTGTAAATGTGTCAAACACTTGGTACTAATGCTATTGTTAACCCCTTACAAATAGTTTGTTCATACATGAATATTGACAAACACATTGCATGCATCCATTAGACGGAAAAATAGAATAGATAAGCATGACATCTTATTATGGATGGAGACAACAATACAATGATATCAAATGGCTGTAATAAAAGCTACGGAATACTCTTGAGCACACAAGTGTAATGGCTGCAAGGAATTTGCACAAATCTAATAACAAAAACAAGACTAGGAAACTTGAATGATGCCAATCTATGATGCTTTGTGCGATGCTCTACTCTAGTAATGTTCACTTTATTAGCGACCCTCATGTAACCCTCGTTGTTAATATCTAATCGGTCACTACAAACCCCCGATTACAGAGGTCCTCGTGGGACACAACCAATCATCTAGCTGGGCCTCGCGAGATGAAGCTTCACAATGCGTGGGGCCCTCTTGGGACACCCTATACTCAACCTATGGGGTTGTCCTATACCACAATTTACTCAGAAACCCTCCTCATACCTGCCAAGTATGAGTACAAACTCCTATGAAAGATTCACCAACTTCCTGCGTAAGCTGATATATCGCCAACTGAAAATCAAATCCTAACTGATGCTCCAATGGTAGTCCTAGATGGACTCCCCTCTTGTCCGACTAGCGTGGGTATTGCACCACCGAAACTAGACTGTTGTAGTGGAAGGGTTTTGCTAAAACCTAATGAAACAATGGCTCCAAGAGCACTCCAAAATGAGAGATCAAATCGTAATGCCAAAGAGAAGGTTTACCCCTCCATTTATCCTTCCTTCGGGCCGTCTATATCTTTCCGCTTTTTTGACCTATTCAAACCCTCATTTTTTTATTTTATTTTTCTGAAGAAGAAAACATAAATTTTATTTCATCCACCAGAGAGACGAAATTTACATTCTGCATATACATGTCTCCATGTATTTGAGCGCCAATACCATAGACATTACAAAAAGGGCACAAGATCCTATAAAAAAAAAAGTCCCCCTCCGACCCTGAGGGGTAAGTAGGACTGCTAGAATTGACCAACTTACATAGCAAAAGTACCTAGATAAAAGCCTGACCTCTTTCAAAGGGTCATATACAACAACAAAAAAATTATACAAAAATATAATCCAGTAAGGGAGAATCGATCACAAGTGGCTCCCCAAACCTTGAGCTGAAGGATATCCATACGCCCAAAATATACCATAGGAAAAGAAAATTGAATTCAGAGGGGCAGGCCCCAAGCCTGCTGCATACAAAACCAAACCAACTGAAGTCATTGGACCATTTCGAAATTCTAAACATTCCCACTACCCTAAATGAATCTGCATGCCTTGCTTAGAGAGAGCATCCGCCTCCCTATTTATTTCCCTATATGCATGTCGAATGGAATAGGCATCAAAAGCAAGAAGAATTATAAATATTTCTTCAATCAGAGGAGAAAGAATAATGTTATGGCATCACTGGGTTTTTTGGATCCAACTGATAACTAGCAAAGAGTCTCCAAAAATCTTTAAAGAGGAAATATTTTTATCCACAACAAAAAGTATAAGGAGTTTTAGAGCCATTAGTTCTGCGCGATTATTTGTACCCGACCCAATACCCATAGATATTTTAAAATAGTGATTTTGTGCGAGGAAGAGGACAACTCCTCTTCCACAACTTTATCCGCTGTTCTGAGAGGCCCCATCGAAAAAATCCCAAGGCTAACTTTGGTCAATAATTTCTTCAAATATTTTCCTATGTCTTCTCACTTATTTCTCTTGGGGGAAATGTGTCAGAATGTTGATCCCCTGGGATACTACAATTTCAGGAAGGGACATTTTCTCTTCGAAAATTGCAGTATTTCTGGCAAGCCATATTCCCCAAATTAGAATCAATGGCATTGCTTTGATACCTTTAAGTGTGGGAATCGATAGCCAACATTTCCATGCTTCCTCGATAGAGTCCCCTTCCCATCGACAATCATTCTCTACTATTTTTGAGCATTCCTTCCAACATTGGCAAGAGAAAGCGCAATTTATGAAAAGATGATTGATGGACTGTTCGCCATTCTTACAGAGAGTGCACCATACTGACCCTTCCACCTTACATTTTTTCATTCTATCCCACGTGGGGACCCCTTTCTTGATCAAATACCACATGAAAAGTTTTTCCTTTAGGGGGATTTTGACCTTCCATATCCCTTTCCACCACCAAGAAGGTTCTTGTGGTTGGATCTTAATGATAAGATGTGAATATCCCAACTTAGGAGAATACTCCCCAAAGGGTGAATGTTTCCACACCAATTCATCCTCCATATTAGAGATTCGGATTTGCGCCCTTCGAAGGGCTTCAATGTATTGGTACCAAGCTTCATTGAAGAGATTTCCTAGCCCTACCCGAGCCACAACCTTCCAACATTGACCCAAAATGTTTGTTATTTCTACATCTGACACTTGGTTTAGATAGAGGATACTGTTTTCATTCAAAATATGTACACATTCTTCCAGAAGACTATGATTTATACCACTACCAGGCCACTGATCCACTCCAATCCGGACTTTATTGCCTCTTCCCACCTTCCATTCTAGTCCATCCCCTATGACATGAAAAGAGGAAAGGATGGCTTTCCAAATGATTGAGCATCATCGACTACTCGTAATCAGACTTCTTACCCATTATTCCTAAGAGGTTGGTGCATTATACTTCTGGCACACAAATCTAGTCCATAGGTTCCATAGGGTGATTAGCCTCCAACTTGATTTTCCTGCGAACGCTTTTTGAAAAAAAAACGTTTTTTATCCTCCACCCACCAAGCTGATTTGGGGCCACGAGAACGTCCCAAGAAATCCAGGGAACAACATGATTGTCTTTTGTTCCTTCCCAAATAAATCTAAAACAAATTTGTCAAGCCTTTTCGAGGATTCCTTTAGGTATCCAAGCAAGAGACATCCAATAGACATGGATGACTTATATAATAGATTTTTCTAGCGTCACCCTTCCCACCCTGGAAAGCCATCTACAACTCCAGAATTTTAATATTTTTTCTAGTTTTTCCAGTAGCCACGTCCAATCCTCTTTCCTGTAGCTGTTGGGTTTTAAATGGAAACCTAGATACTTGAGTCCTTCTTCCATTTCCTTATACTTGAAAGGCAATAACCTTTTGTAAAGATCAGTTTCTACTCTATATAGGTTGTAAGTTGATAGAGTAGACTTTTTGTTATTAATTTCCATCCCCGTTGCTTTCCCAAAAAGGTCTAAAATATTCAATAAATATTCAATATTCATTCTATTCCCATTGCAAAAGATAAGAATATCATCCACAAATAACATGTGATAACATGTGATAAATATTTAATGTTGGGGAAATGGTGATACCTGAAAAATATCCTCTAGCTTTTGCCTCTAATAGGGATCTACTCAACCCTTCTGCAACCGATAGGAAAACGAGGGGGGATAGAGGACATCCTTGTATTAGTCCTCGTTCAACATGAAAGAAACTTGAGTCTGAACCATTGATTAGAATAGAAAAATAGACTGAGCTGATGCAACACATTACCCAATTTATGAAAGGGACCTCAAAACCCACATGAGTAAGGAGCATCCTTAAGTATAACCAACTTACTTTATCAAAGGATTTTGATAAATATTTTTTTAAGATTGCTCCTATGCTCTTTGTAGATCTTAAACTGTGCATGACTTCTTGAGCAACCCTTATTGCCTCATGAATTTGTCTACCTTTCAAAAAACCAAATTGTTAGGTGAGATTTTTTTCTGAAAGAGTAGCTTTAATTCTCCTTGCAATAACTTTGGATACCACCTTGTAGATGCAGTTGCCTAAATAAATCAGTTTGAAATCATTCAAAGAGGATGGTTCATCCACCTTTGGAATGAGAGCTATGAAGGTTGAGTTTAGAGGTGGATGAAAATGACCTCTAACTTTGGTTTCCTCCACCACCTTGAGAACATCTTTCCCAATGAGATCATAGAAACCAAGAAAGAATTCAATAGTCCAACCATCTGGTCCTAGACTCTTGTCTTTTTGAAAGATGTGTAGAACTTCTTTCAGTTCATCCTCAGAAACCTCTTCGATCAGAGCATGATTCTCCTCTTCACCCACAAAGATAAAGAATATAAGGGCTAATATAACTATATCTACAAGTGATGCCCCTTGAGAGGCTTTAAAAAGAGATTGAAAGACATTCTTTCCCAATCTAGCCAATGCATCAAAAGATGAGATCTTCCTTCCCTTAGAGTCTTGCATACTCCAAATGTTATTAGACATTTTTATTCCTTTTGCATATGCCTGGAATAATTTTGTCTTCTTATCTCTTTTTTCTAGCCATATGGCTCTGCTTTTCAATCGCCACTCAAATTCCTTTTCTTCCAATAAATTTCTTCTTTTTTCTTCCAGCCTAAACAATTCTTCCTTTGTATCTGGTGAGTTGAAACCTCCTCCGACCAAATCATATAAGTCTTGCAGACTAGCTTCGACATCAATAAGCTTCTGCAAATATCGATGCCTTTTGGATCGAGCCTAGATCACAATAACTTCCTTTACTCATCACATGTTTCTTGCCATTTGGATACCCACTGGTTTTTTCTGAGTATCATCAATTGGTTTCCATAGATCTTTGACAAGCATGGAGAAAATTTCATCTTTTAACCATTATGGATTAAATTTAAAAGGGATGGGAGGATTTCTAGGGCCCGAGGCTAGTTCAAAAATATGGGAGAGTGCTCTGAGATACCCCAGATCCCACCCATTGGTGCTTCAAACTGCCATATTCCACAAGAGACTCAAAAATTAAGAAACGATCTAATCTTTTTTCAATTCTTTCATCCCCCACCCTTTTATTGTGGTAAGTAGAGCATATCCTAGTCAAGGGAATATCCACTAGGTTCATTCTTCTCAGGAAGAGCTCAAAGAAATCATAGAGGGGATCCACTCTTGTGTTTGGGCCCCACGACTCCGCATTCCCAAAAGAAAAGTTCAAGTTTCCCCCCAGAATCAAGTTTGAGTGAGAGAAGAAAGAATTTCTACCCAAAGCTTCCCAAAAAGGATATCTATCCTGATAGGGACCATATAGATTTAAAATTTCATATTCTTTATTCGATCCAACTTCTTGCACCAAAACTCCCAAGCTTGAGTCAAATCCCCAGGTGGTAATGACTTTTATTCGCATCGTGTTCCATCCTAAAGCCATCCCTCCTAATCGCCCATTTGCATCCAACCCCACAAAATCCCAATTTTTAAAGCCAAATTTTAGCTAGGAGAGCACCAAAGCTTCATCCCCCTATGTTCCTTGAAGGAGCATCAGATCTGGGTTGTTTGACACCACCAACCTCTAGAGGGCAGATGTTTTATGAGGGCCCAGATGTTTTATGAGGGCCTACCAACCCTTGACAATTGAAATATAAGATTTTCATGGTGAGGCCCTCTTTGGGGTCCTCGCTGCTCTAAGTGCCCCAACAATTGATGTTTGTTTTCCTTCGACTATATCCACCTGAGATTTAAATTGGGATTTTGAAAGAAAATATTTATGAACTCTACCTTTTGAGCCTCTGGAAATGATCATATTCTTTCCCAAAACTGCTTCCCAACCATCCCCACCAACGAACCTACTTCTTAACTGATAAATGATACCTTCGTCTCCTGAGTCTAAAAATGAACTAGACTTCTGCTAAGAGGGTTGACTAGAGGGAGAGGTAGGGAAAAGGGTGGGAGGACCAGTGAGTTCCAAGGGATTTGAAGATTCGAAGGGACAGAGTAATTGAGAGGGAGGGCTTGGAGAACCCTTTTCCGAGTTGATCCAATCCTTACCCAACAATGCCAAAGAGGAAATAACCAAATTAAGAGGAGGTGGAGGAGTAAAAAGCTTGCCAAAAAGTGATGCCATACCATGAAGGAGGTCGCAATTCCTTTTATTTCCCACATCCTCCGATGGAGCATTCTGATGGGTGCCTAGGGAGACAAACCTAAGCAAAATTTCACACATCATATCCTTGTCCTTTCTGCAACCCAAATCATGAAAAAACCTATGATGGGGGGGGGAATGCATCATCATGTATCACAATATTGGGTGAAAGAGATTCTATCGAAGAGGCTGGCCATTTCTTACCCTGTGCTGAACCTAAAATCAAACCCTCACTTTATCTTCCCTCCAATTTCATTTAAATATAATTATTTATTTTATTTAATGTCACTTTAGGATTTGTCATTCCTTTAACCTGGTGACACAAAATAAACCTCCTTGACTCCCTTTTCCCTTGTTGACTATAGCCTACGAGATTCGTATAGGTTATTGAGTCATCCTCAATCATGATTAATTGGAAGGGGACATTACAAAATGCCCTAAGCAATGCAATAAGTTGTAAATTTGTTGTTAACATATTCACCTCTATTATATGTTCTTCACTTATGAAGTTGATGTCCAAATTATTCTCCTAAAAGGGCATTGTAGGCCTTAAAAATGTCAAAAACTTCACTTTTAAGTTTTAAGAAATAAACCCAAGTGCATCTGGAGGAGTCATCAATGAAAGTTAGCAAGTACTTGAACCCGAAGAAAGAAGGATAAGGAAGTGTACCACACAAATCACTATGAACAAGCTAGAAAGGGGTCGAGGTGTGTCAAGAGGCACCTTTGACAAAACTATCCCGATGATGTTTGTCAAGAACATAATCAACACAAACACCATCTCTGGAAGAAACAAGAGGAAGACCAATCACCATATTTTGATTACATAGCTATTGCATTGAGCGATAGTTTAGATGACCAAACTGCTCATGCCAAAGTTTACTCATGTCATCTCTATAAGAAATAAAAACTAATGGAAAAGGTGATGACCCAAAGTTGTAAAATATTTGCAACTTGGTAATATCATCAACAATTCATGTTGCTAGGACATTCTTAAGATCTTTTTAATCATTGATTACAACTTGGTGAGGTGAAAACTCTATTGTTTTACCTTCACCTGAATGAATTATTTGATATACTAATAGAATATTGTAAGAGAGACTTGGAACATATAATACATCATTAAAATGACCATCATTTAGTTGAACTGTTCCAGACCCTGCAACACAAAGAGATCTATCATCACCAAAAAATATTTGTTTGGTGTTACGTTCATTAAGAGGAGAAAAAAGGTTTTGTCCTTATCCATATGATACGATTCTCTAGACTCAATAAGCCACTCATTAGAAGAAGAAGTAGATGTTGTATTGAAGGGAAAACTAGAAGAGCACAAAAGTGCATGTCCATGAGGAGAAGAGTTAGAACAATAAGAATCAATATTAATGTTGTGCTTCTTCATTGTTGCTTCTAAGGCCTCCATCTTCTTGAAACATTTAGACTCTAGATGACCATCTCACCCACAAACATTGCAATGTCTCTCCATATTCTTACTTTTTTTATTTTGGTCCTGTTTTCGCATAAGTTGTAGGTGGGGAAAATCCCGAACCAACCACCAATTGGTGATAACTAGGAGAGCGCCTACCCACTGTCACCTTAGGCATGTGTTCTTGTCACTTTAGAGGTGTGGTAGTCATCGCAAGGGGGGAAGCCCGGTGGCCCTAGGGGGAAATGAGATGGAAACTGATATGTATGGATGGATTCCCCTAAAGGTCAATTCTAAATGGAAGGGGGAACTTGGAAAAGAGTCTTGGGAAAGGTTAAGGGTTTCCAAATGAGTTTACTAACCGACCGAGAGTAAGATACCTGCCCAAGACACAATGAAAACCAAGTGTACTTGAAATATGTTAGGTGGAAAAGAAAGTTAAGCTTGATGTCCCTAAATGCAGAAATAATAAATGATATATGCCAGCATATAGAAGATAACAAAGGTTGCAAAATAAGTGATAAAGGTGTAATTGAATAAGCAAGAGACAAGCTAATGAAAGCTATCTCAACCCAACAATGATAAAGAAATACTTTAGCACAAAAAAAGGATGAAAACAAAAGCTTACTATAGTGATATTTATCATCCTTATGGCTGTAGCAAACCGAGCTTTATAGCATAAAAATCAGCCAATTAAAACCACTTCTAACTAGCTCAAAAAGTGCACTAGGGTTAGTAGTTTGTTAGGGCAAAATTGTAGTCAATTCCTAGGGTTAGTTTAAGATTTATCTAGGGTTATATAGTTAGATTTATGTAGCCCTAATGGATGTAGGTTAATTTTTTAATAGCGACAATATTTAGTGGATGAAAGAGTACACCTCAATGAGGCAAGAGAGCCTAGGGCTCAAAGAACAACTTCCAAGTGAGAGAACTTTAAAACTTGAAACTTTCACGTTTACCAAAGCCACATTTTATTTCTTCCAATGCAATGATTATTACCTTTGATTATGGGTTAATGGGGTCAAGAGAAAATATCTAAGGCTAGTATCTCCTTGGGGGTATAAACCCTCTTATTCCCCAAGGCAAGTAACCTAGCTAGGTTTTAAAACTAAGGGTGTTATGCCCTTATACTTCCTTAGCAAAACCCTTGCAAACAATAAATTCTATGCTTTAAAATGTGATGGAGATGAAGTAGGGGTGTATGCGCTTATACTCCCTACCGAGCCTTAGCTAAATCTACCTTGATTCTTGAATTACAAATGATAACAATAAGTAAAAGGCTTACCAATCCAAATAACAACAATATGGACCATTGCATGCCAAGATAACCACCACAATAGCAAAAGATTGACCTCCTAAGGCTAACACATCATCATCATCAACTCCAACACCAAAGACAAACCATATCATAGAAAAATAGAGCAAAAACCCTCAAGGGTAGCGAAAATTTCAGTCTAATACTTCTCACAATGGGAGAATTATAATTAAAATGATATCTTATGATCTCTATTTATACAAAATGTCACTAACATAGTTTTTCCAAATTAGCAAGGGTAAAACACAAGACAAGGGGTCCACAACCCTTATCTTGTCCCTTGCAACCAAATAATATTAAAAAATTCATCTTTAAATTCACTTTTACACAAAATAGAACCCTAAAACAAGAGGAGGTCACCCCTTTAGGGGACGTTTTGACACTAGGAGCAAGTCGTTGGAGTTGGAGAAGAAAAATTAGGCATCCAAAGGCCACATGTCAATAATCTAGGCCATATCATCATGGTCAAGGCCTTCTTCTCCTAAAAAATTCCATGTGTCAATGAGCGATGTATTCGCCACCAAACCCTAGCCCTTCTATGTGACATCAAGCCTCAAAAGGTGACGTTTTTCCTCTCCTAGGAAATTTGTTTGGCATGTGAGGGATAGGTTATTTCTCTCAAGTAATCTCCAAGGCCTCAAAATATACATCTCTCTCATCTAGCATGCGAGCCCTTCGCATTCAACCTGTGGGATTCAAGCCCCATGGAAGCCCAAGCTAGGTTTACTCCTCCAAATCTGTCCACCAACTAGGTCCTGCAAAGACAAATAAGCATGCCCTCCAAGGATATCAAGTCATAATATCATGGTGAGTAAATCAAATCAATAAATGAGCCACCTAAGCATGTGCATAAAAGATTACTCAGTCAAACAAGTGAGTGTTCAAAGACATTATGCAACTTGCCAAGCTTGGATATGGGAGGGTTGATGAGGTGTCCTATTGGGTAGATCTTTCCCTAGATCAAGGAGTGTTTCCCAAGTGATCTCTCTCTAAGCCATGTGAAGTAGATGAAATGGCTAAGGATCAAGACTCACTAGGCATGGGGTTCATGACATACAAGGGGTTGTAGTGTCTCATTCATGGGTTCCTTTATAGAGCGTGTGTGGCACCTTCATTTGCAATGCATTTTTTCCAAGCCCATCCTTTTGTCATCCTTTGCTTCTTTCATGTTTTAGGGAATGAGTTGAAGGACACTGTCCTGGAGTGGTGTCCAGATAATGATAGTGTCACTCACAAATACCTTGCAGAAATGAGAAGGTTGGCTCGTGATGAGACCCCTTTTATCTCAGTTGTGTAACTGAGAGCCACTACCCTGGCTTGGTGGCCAGATGATGGTAATTTCATACCGCTAGATACCCATGATCATGATAGGTTTTCTCATGATGAGACCTCCTATCCTCCAACTAACCCCATAAGCATTCTTGTGGGTCCCCATTTTCTTAGAGACAAGCGTTTCATTTCTTTCTTGGGGGATCCCTCGACGAAGCATCTGGAAGGTTTATATATAGGATTTTATCCTTTTTAGCCAACAAAAATCCCTCTGGGGCTTCAACCCCTTCTTGGGTCAATACACCCTAAAATCCTAAGAGACAAGGAAATGGGGGGTTTTAGGTGATGGAAAGTGGTAAGTATGCTTGGGATCGATACAATGGCTCTTCAAGGGAGTTCCTAGTAGCAAACCCATTCCCAAGGAATACCACTTACTATGGAACAATGTCAACCACCAAGGTGAAAGGAAGAAAAAGGCATAATGTCCAAGAATATGTCATGAAATCTAAATCAATATAAGATGCAACATACTCAAAATTCCTCAAATATTGAAATGACACTCACCATAGTACCTGAATTTTACCTCATGGAACAAGGCCCAGTGCCTCTTAGAAGCCAGTTGGTGTGGTGGATGCCATCTGAAAATCCTGACCTCTGTGGTGGTGGGAAGGGTCTCCATCTATGCAAGTGGATATTGTTGGTCATGTAGTCTCTTGGCACTCCTTTACCTGTTTATTCGTCTGGCTTAATTCAACCACCTGGCTCCGACTAAAACCACCTATCTATCAGGCTCAAAGAGATAACCTATAGATCTATAGACTGGGCATGGTATGTACCTATTTTTTGTACGCATCCACTAGGAGGAAACATGCATTATTTTTCCTTATCTTCTCTTATCTGCAACCCAAGGGCCTCGAGACATAATCTGCATAGTTATCACACAAAATGGGGATAACATATGGCTCCTACTTGGGGACATGTGCTTGCCGTAGAGTGAATGAGAACCAAAACATCTCCTGGTAGTCCTATGCCTTCCAAAACTCAAACAAAAACATTAGAGCATCTAGGGTGGTGCTATCACCCTTCATCCATATGCATAAAAATCCAAATAAAAACTAATCTAGAAAAGAAAATTTTAGCATTTTTTTTCAAAAATTTCTAAACTAAGCATGAAATGAATATGCAAGTAGAGAAAAATGAAATATGAAATGCATCTAAACTAGTATGAGAAATCAAGAGGAAAATGCAGGAAATCTAAATGACCTACCTACTTTCCTGGGGCCTTGGGGCCCTAAAGATAAGGTGATGGGTGATGTCAAGTGAAGTCATACAACCAGTGCAACCAACTGGTCACCTCATCAAAGTATCCCCCCCTATGCTCAATCATGTAATATAAAAAATATAATTCAAGCACATAATAATCATGAGGATAAACACACATATAATCGATCATGAAATAAAACTCATAAAGATGGGTGGGAGGGAGGAAATCCTGCTGGAAAGAGAAACCATCAGCCTGATCATCCCGCCTGAAAGTGTAGCCATAATCCTGATCAGTCCATCTTTGAAGAGGGATAACATATGTATATGATGACTCGTCTTCATCTCCACTTAGAAAATCACTGCTCCTTGAAGGTTGAGAAAGGACAAGAGATCCCAAGAAAACCCTATGATTCCCCAAACAAGAGGAAATGGGGTAAGGCACAACCTTATGTCTAGATAAAAACTCCTCTATCGGATTTAGGAAACATATCTTCTTTGTCTGCAAATCCCTGCCCAAAGTCTCAACATGAAAGTACTTCCATTTGGTAGTGTGGACCTCAGACTGCTTTGGGCTGGCCACGACTTGATGTCTATAAAAATCGGAGCATAATGGCTGAAAATCCTCATAGAGCAAATTTGCATCCTCAAAAGGGTATGTATCAAGGGATCACTAAAGATCATTCTAAGTATGCTGTGACAAGTCATCCTCGAAGGGGGGGAACCAATCTGTAACCATATCATCACCTGACTTCCAAATATCTAAATCATACACGCATGAAGACCAATCCTCTGAAGATGACATTTGAACCCCCTCTTCTTGAGAGCTACCCTCAATGTCATAAATGGGATCTCTATCAAGAATGAAGCAACCCGCATCCCATCTACGTATCCCAACCTCTATGAAATTATAAACGTGGGTGTCAACTATATCTGAGGGTTGTTCCATGAATTCATCTGCATCATAGGAGCTAATTACTTCTTCACAAGACTGGAGAACTTCATTCTCTTCAAGAGGGAAAGCAAATATCAATGTCTCATTCAGGCCTTCTGCAAGAGAAACTTCATTGAGATCCTTTTGGCAGTTCTCTTCATTTCCACAGTCATGGAACAAAATATCATCATTTTTTTCAAAAGTATTATAACTCATCATGTTCTCTTCTTGATGTGCAAGAGAAGCAGATGTTTGGGTGTCCTCATCAAGTGGAAGGGAATATAATTCATCTTCATCATATGTCTCATTCGAATCTTCTTCATCCAGATCTTCTTCAAGCTTTTCTTCATCCTCATCTACAGGAAAAACTTCTGTGCAAAGAACGTCTTTGACCTCTTGGAAAGTATCTTGCACATTCTGGGTAGTTGGCTGACAATGCTTGAGAAATTCTTCATTGAGCTTGGTAGAAGAAGGCATGCTCTTCGAATTACATGAATGTGCGAGCAAATTCCTTTGACTTGATTCCAGTGAAGATACAAAAATCTTCATTACCACATCCTAATGTAACACATCTAGGATTGAAGCATACTTCATATAATTGACGACATGGGTGACTGCTAGAGCTGGATCACCATTAAACTTGGGGAAATTTCCCCCCCATTCCATTGGGAAATGGTTTGGATATCCATAAATATCCTGAAAATCAAAGGAGGGATAAACCTTATGGAATGCCCTGTTGAAAATTATGGTAGTTGCGGGAGGTATTAACCTCCATGTGTAGCCTTTGGCTAGAGTAGAATATTCCGGAAGCAAGAAAAAACATAAAAAGATGTGTAAAAACCCTAGAAGACAAGTTGGTTCAGTAGAATAATTAATATTAAAGTATTAGCTTCTAAAAGGACAATTCGGCCCAGACAGGTGACAAGAACTACTATGAATAGGAGGTGCTCTAGCTCATTTGTACTCACTCACTTCACTTACTCTCTTAAGCATAGCGCAAGTTTGGAGCTACAACTACAAGAATGGTAGGTCGATCTTCTAGTATATGCGCCCTACCTTCTAGTATCACTTGGTGGTATTCTTGGTGGTATTCTTGGTAACTGCAACTGCAACTGCTGCAGTTTTGTATTATTCTTGTTCTATGGTTTTGGGACTTTCTTTCTGGTGTGCTATCTTTGGAGAAATATGCATTCTCTTTGTTATCTGTTGGTTCTAATGTTGCTTCCAGAATCATTCTATCTAGCAAAGGTTATGGTGTTTGGGGGTGGATGCGTGCCTATGGTTGGGTGACAATATTGTGATATTGTCTATGGTTAAACGAGCACATCAAATATTTTAACAAGTTATGGCCCCACACTATCTTCAGAACAATATAACCACTAGAAGGTAGATCGACAATTCTTTGTCAATCTCGTTATAGCACTTGTTGCAGCTGCAACTAGGGTTTCTGATTTTGCAGCTGCAACAAACCCTAACCTAATTCTTTGAGCACTTTTAGTGAAATGTATGGAATAATTTTTGGGTATTCTAGTACACCCTAGCCTATCACACCCTTTGGTTCCCTCAGTCATCCAAAACGTCAAGTTTGAGTTCTTTGTCAAAGTCAAAGGCAAAGGAAACTCGTCAAAATCAAAGGTTGACTTTTGGTCAAAATTGATTTTGTGGTCAAAGTTGAAATTTCAAGATTTCTAGCTTGTTCTAATAATTGAACCTTTTTTATTCATTTTCTAACTTCTTCTTTTTAAGATGGTGTCTAGTTTCAGATTAGAAGACAAGTTGAACGATGCTACAAATTTCGAAGGTATGCACCTATATATGCTTTTCAAGTTATATTATCCAGGAAAGCATTAGTGTGTTTGTAGGGGATGTGCAAGAGACCTTTTCCAAGTAGTGATCTTGGATTTAGTTAATTTAGAGGAACAAGCGCACCCTCCCTGGCAGTTGAGGCTTTAGGTTCCAGGTTTGATTGATCGAATTGTTAAGTTCCAATTTGCACATATCAAGTTTGATAGTTGCTATAATACAAGTAAACACTATAGTTGTGACAACAATCTTTGAAAAGATCTATTACTGCTAGGTATGCTTGGTTGCATGTAAGTACTATTGATATAGATGCTTATTGCACTTGTTTGATAAACTAACATCTCCTCTAGGATATATTTCTTGTTCTCGGGCAAGTCACCTTGGTAATTTTATGATCCTTGTTACCATAGATATGTTCTTATGAAAAATTCTATTGGAAATGATTTTTATCTTATTGTTCTTGTTCTAGGAAGGTCACACTTGATAACTCTAAGAAGGAGCTACAATGACAGTTGAAAACATGGAGTAGATGAATCCATCAAGTGGTCAGGTAAGTGATCTCACCAAGTACCAATTCTAAAGGAAGCTTGGAAAGCAAAGGAGTTTTTGGACATCGAAATCAAGAGATGATGAGCTCATTTCCTTTTGTAAAGCAACCGGGATTAGGAGGGAGCTAATTGTCCCACATAATCCTCAACATAATAGTGTGGCATAAAGAAAAAATTGATCCATTGAATAATTTGTTAAGTTAATGATGAATGATGATAATTTATCCATGTTTCTACGAGGAGAATCAGCTATGACAACCGTATATGTTCAAATTAGAAGTCCTCATAATATATTAAAGAACATGGCCTCAGAATAAGATTTCTCCGGAAAGAAGTCAAGTTTTGAACACTTGAGGATCCTTGGATGTCTTGTCTATAGTCATGTTCCTAAGGACAAAAGGAAGAAGTTGGAACCTTTAGGAAAGACGGGCATATTCGTTGGATATAGTGAGTCATCAATCTATGTCCTAGGTCAACAAAAGATTGAAATCAACAGGGGCACGACTTTTGATGAGAATATTTCCTTAAGGAAATCTATAGAAGATTCCATGGATTCCAATGATGAATAAGAACATGCAGGTCCCAAGGAAAAAACTACATGTTCTCCATCTCAATGCATAACCTTCCACCTTTGAAGAAGAAGAAATAATGGAAGGAAGCTATGATGGAAGAATATAAGTCCATCATGATGTATAGGAAATTATGCCTATACCTAAAGGAAAGTTTGTAAATGAGTTTACAAGATAAATCATGCAGTAGATGGGGGTGTTGGCACAGGGGCAGACCCAGGGTTCAACACTACAACAATGCACCAACAAAACCCTAATTACTGGCCCTTTCAACAACACCTGTGAAGTAGATGAAGTCTCACCCGAGATATAGGCAAGGGTGGTTGCAGGATTCTGGTGTCTGTAACCTTAACTGGGACACAGATCCGTGATTGTAACACCTTGACAAGGCACTCAACAGTTATAGTTCATCAATATCCAGTCTTAGTTTACAACGCAGTTAAACCCTAATTACAGAGCATTGCAGTATTTAACTAGATCTACTATATTCAAGCACTAAGCACATCCACATAGGCCAGATCTAGTATTCATTCATACTATTAAGCACATAGCATTGACATATATATCCACCATTCATCTATATCGAAGCACTAAGCAAGTTAACATATAAACACATCAATACATCACACAAAGAAGAGCAACACAACATGTATGTGGTTCACCCCCACCCTAGGGCTATGTCCACCAACTCTTCGTATTCTTTATTAGCTTCTTAAATCTGTTACATGCACAGAGCCACAAAAACCTTACTCCGTAGAGGACATGATATCTGCACACCTCGCTAGATCCTCCTTGCCCAGGCTAGGTTACAGCACTAAGCCTCTTCTCAATCTCTTACACTTGCTTGCACTAAGATCTGCAAGCCTCATACAGTATGCACAAAAGAAATCTCCACTCAGCACTTAGCACTTTCGATCACATAGATTGAACTCTAGCAATTGGCACTACTTACAATTGACTCCTCATTACATCGCCTAGTCTTCTATATATATTACAAAATTGAGCGTAATCATGGGTAAACCCATGCGCCGACATTCCCATACCCATTACATAATCCTGAATCCCAAAAAGGGCCCTAAAAGGGGCCGAGATCCCACGACCTCCGCTTCATCTTGCGCTCCACTTTTGACAGCCTGCTGAAGTTCCAAAATAGGTCAAACCTGACCAAGGATCCTCAAAACTTGGTCAAGGGCCAACAAGCCCCCAACACTCACCTGTGACTCGTCTCGAGTCACTCTGATCTGGATAATTCTATCTCAAAAACCTCGAGCTTGGCTTGAGCTACTTTGACTTGCTGCTATGCCATGGCCTTCTATTCAACGAACTATTGGATAACAACTTCATTGAAAGGTCTCTCTAGGTGCTGTCCTGCTGTATTGATGACTCGCTCCAGTTCTTCTCCTTGGCCTTCGATCTCCGTGAATAGTTGGTAAGCCTCATCCTGTATAGGTTGGAGTATCTGAGTCACTTCCATGACTCTGCTTTGAATGGCGTGGACCTACTATTGGGCACTGCACTGCTCTTGAGATCGCTTCATCCTTTCAACAACTGACAGGGGCTTCAACTGCGCCTGTATTATTTCTGCTTGATAATTCGCCTCTTGGAGCTGTGACTCCAGTGTCTTCAGTTCTGGGTTCTCAGTGAGTCGCTCATATGTCTGGGCACTATGATCACTCAATTGCTAACATTCCATGGCGAGGCCCTTGATTCTTTCAACTGCTCTTCGAGCAGTTGCTTCTCTTTGATCCCTTACATCTTGCGGAGTGTCGGGCACTACGCGGAGCTCTAAGTCTGTTATTCATTGTTGTAGCTGCTGGATAGCTTCTACACGTTGTTCTACTTCATGAGTGACCCGGTCTTTTGTTTGTGGATCTAATCCTGTCACAGAGCGAAGTGATCTGTTG
>SNQJ01S0024055.1:22926-41735 GCA_010110895.2 Picea sitchensis
TTGCTGAATCTTTGTTTTCTCCTCTTCAAACTTCATCTGGAGAGAAACCTTCTCCTTCTATGCAACTCGACGTTGTTCTACGAGTACTCCTTGCACTTACTTCAAGTCTTGGGTGGCTTGTTCTGTTTCTTCTTATGCTCGACGAAGGCGAGCTTCGGTTGCATCTACTAGTCGACAGAGTTGGGCTAGCTCATCTCCCAACTTTGGTTCTCCCGATGGAAGGGGTGTAATGGACACTGCGCGACTAGACTAGAGGGCTTGCTGTACCCCTCAGAGTTCGACCTCAATTCTGTCATACATTTCCTCTTGCTTTGCTTCTTGTTTCTCCATGATTTCCTGTGAGGCATCATTTAGGGTTCCTATGATGAATTCAAAATCATCAGTAGTGAGTACAATATTCATCTTGGTCACAGTGTCTCTAGATTTCTTTTGGGAAGAAGGTTTCAGGTGAGAAACCTTCCTCTTCTTCAGAGGATTGGTCTCATCTCTAGGCGGTGTTACTTTGCCTTGATTCTGTTCAACTTCTTTGCCATTTATCTCTTCTACTTCATCATCACCCCCTCAGTCAGGTGATACTGAAGCAATATTTCCTGAGGCACTACTTAAGTCTTGGACCTCTTCGGTCTTCTTCCTTCTGCTTGTTCCGGGTGTGTCGTGTTATTTGTGAGCGGTCTTCGGGCTATCCAGTTTGGGTTCAGACATATTTGCAGGGTTAGCAAGGATAAGGAGGTCTGCTGACCAGTCCTTAGTGATCTCCTCAAGGTCCTCTTCCGTGAGCTTGTAGTATGACTGAAGCTCATCTTTATGCTTGTTTGCTCGTGCTATAATGTAGATGAAGTGATGATCTGCGTGGAACTTCATCAGGGGTCAGAACCTCTGTAGGGTGTTTAGAGTCATGCGAGGTTCAAATTCACTGGCTCGCTTCATCTGAAGGTAATATGTGTGAAACACAACGTTCGATTGCCGCTATTTGTTCATATCGCCCGNGAGTACCAGAGCGTGGTGAACTTCGCAACAAGCAGCTCGAATGGCTCGATGTTTGGGAAGGTCGCACCTTCCAACATTTCCCAAGCAACAAACGTGATGAGGATAAGGAGTCAACTAAAATGGAATTCATAGCCCTGATCTTGTGCTTCGCGACAGTCTAGATCAAGTTGATTAACTAGGTACTTTGCCCAGTTCATCTGTAGACCTTCCATGCACTTCCCGGCAAGGTCAATGACGAAGCCTGTAACCTACATGGGTCGGTTCTTTCTTACTAGCTTCCCTGCAATTAAATGACATGCTAGGCACATTGTGCCATTCTGGATGGATGCTACCTTGTAGCCTCACATCCCCTTCTCAGAATCGTCGTATGTATCCTTAATTTTTTGTGCTAGTGCACGATCTGTGGCTTTCCATGGATAGAAATCCTGCGGATCGGGTCCTTGCATACTCAATTCGGTGATTTTATGGATCAATGTCAGATCGACTGTGATACAACGGTCTAGCCATAAGTAGTTGCCATGGTAACATGAAAATAGTAGCTTGACACGGGCATTAACTTCCTGGTGCCTTCCGAATTGTGGGATTTTCATTACGTTCAACAAGGTGGACTGCGCGAGGTTCATCGTCCACGACATGGGGATTATCTTTGAATTCTTTCCCTTCATCCTAGTCAAGTATTTATACGGGGCAAGCATACTATAGTTCTTGCGATCTTCGAGGTTGAAGTCGCTGAACTTCAACACTGTGATCTTGTCCTGCTGTACTCTTACTGTGCGTATCCCCTTCAGGAGGTATGCAGTAACCATGGTGTACTCGAAATCTCTTGGTACACGATCTCGACTCACTACGCCATCCAGAGGAGGGATGTAATCAGGAAATACGGTCTGGATCAACTTCGCATTTTCTAGGTCATCTTTGTGCTTGGTTATCTTTTCTGTGACGACTCGGGATGGTCCGGATCTATGAGCGGTTGATGGAGAGGCTTGCACTCCTCTCGTCGAGGATGATTGAATACTTGCAGAAATTACTCTTTCATCCATGATATCGATGAGAACTTCTTCGACGATTTTCTCCGTGGCACTGAGCTCGTTCGACATACACGCTTATATTGGATGGATGAATGAGTGCTCAAAACAATAGAACTAAGTCAATCTTACTAATCACAGTGTGATAGTAATGAATTCTCTCTGATACAATTCACAAAAGTGTTCTTGGTGCAACAATCGACGAAATAAGTAGACAACAATGTAACAAATCTTTCCAATGAACAAGAGACCTTCATTAATTCAGTTCTGTCCGTTACGGCGTGGTCCCAACGGTCTAGTGGCAATATTTTTGACCATAAATGCCTTTCTACCCATTCGAGGTATATGTCTAATGGTTATGATTTTCCCAACGACTATATTTCTTTTCCATGGCGAAGTGCCATGTGACACTGTTATGATATCCCGACGAAGTTCTAGTTTTGCAAATTTTCCTTCTGTGAAGTTCCCTCTGGAAGCTTCTGTAACTTTTCGATCTTATCTCTCTTCTTACTTAGTTTTATAGCCTTATTTATGGTGAGCTTCGTCTCGGTATTCCTTTTTCCATTCTGATTCTTGTCTTCTTTTGGCATAGTAACGTCGCACTGTTGAGATTCTTTCGTAGGGTGCACGGGTAATACTTCTTCTCTAGCTAGGGTAGATGCTCTACTCTCCTGTACCTCGTGTGTCCTTCCAACTTAGACATCCAAGTCTCTAGTCCTAAGTAGCTTCGATCTGTTCTCCTGTTCTTCAATCAACTACATGATCCTCCTAGTCATGAAATCTTTTAATTCTTTCTTTTTCCGCTCTAAGACTTCTTCTTCTTTCCTTCTAGTCTGGTCCTTTTCGATCCAAGGTTTTCCTAGTAACATAGTAAATGGAGCATTGTTCTCAATAAATTTAACAACCTCAACATCTTCCTCTGTCGAAGTTCCATGAGAACTCATAGATATCTGGGTAAGTTTTCCACATAGGGTTATCAATTTTCGTCTGAATAATCCTATTCCTCCCAATGAAGGAATCATAGTAGTCTCCCTTAAAAGTTCCCAAGTTCTTTCTGTCATGATATTCACCTGTGTTTCCTCATCTAGAACACAGTCAATGTCGAAGTCTCCTATTCTTTCTTCAATGCACTCTTTTTCTTTGAAGATTTCTGATAAGTTGATATGTCAGTGGTCATTCAAGGTTTCTTTCATCTGAAGCAATACTTTCTCTGATTCTTTCGAAGGTTCTACCATAATCTCAGTTTTTGGATCCGCCTTAGGGTTTTCTTGGTTCATATTCATTCTTTCAACCTTAGCAATCATTCTAGGGCAATCCAATACTTCATGGTCCATAGCTCTACAACAAAGACAACTAGATCTTCTACCAGGGCATTCCTTAGCCAGATGTCCCGATCTTCTACAACTGTAACAAAGGGTTAATCCTCAGTTTTTTTAAATGATCCCCAACCTTTCCTGTACTGTGCACTAGGATCATAGTAGCTAACCTGCAAAAAATTCTTTCTAGGATCTTGCATCCATTTGTTAGTCCAAACATTCTCTCTATGCATAGGTATAACATATCTTTCACTATTCTTATCAGATCTACTCATATCAAATCTTTTTTCATCTATCAGTGCCCTAGTTTTCAAGCTAGGAAAAATCTTATCAAACATACCTAGATCCATACTTTAGAAACAAAAATTTCCACTAATATTACTTTTAGTAGAGCACAAAGCTTCCAGATCTAAAACTTTTCACTCTTCTTACCTCTATCAGAGCACAAAGCGTTCAGATCTTACCTCTTTAAGAAAAAATTATCACTTTTACCTTTCTCAGAGCACAAATCTTTCAGATCTTACCTCTTTAAGAAAAAATTCTCACTTTTACCTTTCTCAGAGCACAAAGCTTTCAGATCTTACCTCTTTAAGAAAAAATTCCCACTTTTATCTTTCTCAGAGCACAAAGCTTTCAGATCTTACCACTTTTCTTCAGATCATACTTCTTTTCTTAGCATAGAGCTTCACAAGTCGAGTAGAATACTATGCACTAGAGTGACAGATCTATGCACAAAACTTCACAGATCAAGTAGAATACCGCGCACTAGAGCGACTGATCTATGCATAGAGCTTTCACAATTTCAGGTCAGATCTTCGCACACAACTTCTTTTTCCTCAGTTCCCAACAATCACAGTTTTAGTCCTGACAACATAACCATTTGTTGGCACAGGGGTAGACCCATGGTTCAATGCTACAACAACGCACCAAAAAAACCCTAACTACTGGCCCTTTTGACAACACCTGCGAAGGAGATGAAGTCTCACCCAAGGTAGAGGCAGGGGTGGTTGCAGGACTCTGGTGTCTGCAACCTTAGCTGGGATACAAATCCATGATTGTAACACCTTAACAAGGCACTTAACAGTTATAGTTCATCAATATCCAGTCTTAGTTTACAGAGCAGTTAAACCCTAATTACAGAGCATTGCAATATTTAACCAGATCTACTATATTCAAGAACTAAGAACATCTACATAGGCCAGATCTAGTATTCATTCATACTATTAAGCACATAGCATTAACATATCTATCTACCATTCATATATATTGAATCACTAAGAAGGTTAACATATAAACACATCAATACATCACACAAAGCAGATCAACATAGCATGTACGTGGTTCACCCTCACCCTGGGGCTACGTCCACCAACTCTTCGTCTTCTTTATTAGCTTCTTCAATCTGTTACATGCACAGAGCAAAAAAAACCCTACTCTGTAGAGGACATGAGATCTATGCACCTCGCTAGATCCTCCTTCCCCAGGCTAGGTTACAACACTAAGGCTCTTCTCAATCTCTTACACTCGCTTGCACTGAGCTCTGAAAGCCTCATATAGTATGCACAAAAGCAATCTCCACTCAACACTTAGCACTTTCGATCACATAGATCGAACTCTAGCACTTAGCATTACTTACAACTGACTCCTCATTACATCGCCTAATGTTCTATATATATTACAAAATCGGGCCTAATCCTGGGTAAACCCATGGGTCGACATCCCCATACCCATTACATAATCCCATATCCTGCGATCTCCACTTTGTCTTGCGCTCCGCCTTCGACAACTTGTCGAAGTCCCAAAAATAGGTCAAACTTGACCAAGGATCCTCAAAACTTGGTCAAGGGCCAACAGGGGGCATCAATAAATAGAAGGCAATATTCATGGCTAGAAGTTTCTCCCAGCAGGAGGGAGAAGACTAAGATGAGACGTTTTCTCCAGTTTCCAGATACACCTCTATTAAAGCCATAATATCTCTTGCAACATCCATGGATTGGAATTTACATCAGACGGATGTAAAGACTGCTTTTCTCAATGGAGTAATTGAGGAAGAAGTATACATAGAGAAACCTCAAGGTCTTGAGGTACACTCGAGAGAAACCCATGTATGCAGATTAAAGAAGGCCTTGTATGGATTCAAGCAAACTCCAAGAGCTTGGTATGCACGAATTGATAGTTACTTGACGAGACTTGGATTTTCCAAGAGCTATGTTGATCCAAACCTTTATTACAAGGTTGTGAATGATGCACCTATGATCCTATTACTATATGACGATGATTTGTTTTTGACAGGTGCAAAGCCTCTCATTATTCAATGTAATAGGGAGTTAGTCTCTGAATTTGATATGAAGGATCTTGGTCTCATGCATTATTATTTGGGACTAGAAGTATAACCGAAGTGTGGTGAAATCTTCCTAGGGAAAGGGAATTATGTTGTAAATATCCTCCAGAAGTTTGGGATGATGGATTGCAAATCCATGGAAACTCCGATCGTGACATATATGAAGAAGTTGAGAAACTCTGATTTTGATCCGGTAGACTTGTCCCTGTACTGATAGTTGATTGGCTCATTGATGTATTGGGTGATTACCCGTCTGGACATTTGATTCGTTGTGAACACATTGATATAGTTCCAGGTGGAACCTAGACATGAGCATGAGATAGCTGCAAAGCACGTTTTGAGATATCTTCGCGGGACACTAAATTATGGTTTGATATATGCCTCAAATAGTGATGTACAACTGCATGGATTTACCGATTCAGATTTGGCAGGGAGTGTAAATGACATAAATAATACTTCTGGTATATGTTTCAGTTTCAACTCTGTTATGATATAATGGGCTAGAAGGAAACATAAGTCTGTTTCACTCAACATTGCAGAAGCAAAGTATATTACAGCTTGTGATACTTGTACGGAAGCAGTATGGATCCATAAGCTGATTTATGGACTATTTGATAAAGTGATGGATTCGACTGTAATATATTGTGATAATGAGAGTTGTGTAGAGATTCCAGAGAACCCCATGTTCCATGACAGGTCAAAGCACATTGAGATCAATTACTATTTTATCTGTGATAAAGTCCAGAAGTGAGAAGTGATTCTCTAGTACATCTCCACTGATGAGCAAACAATTGATATTTTGACAAGGCCTCTATCCAAGATAAAGTTTTCATACTTGAGGGGCAAGATGGGACTTGTGGAGATACCTCTCTTGGATGAGAGGGAGGAGATGACTTCCTTAGTTGGGAGGGAGTGCTGATATATGGCATCATCGATAGTCAGTGTGCTGGTGGACAGACATTCTCTAAGCATAGAATGGTCCAGACATGAAATATTGTTGGTGGAAAAACATCCTTCATCTGGAGGATGGTCCATGTTGACAAATTTCCGGTAGATAGACATTCTCCCCATGGAGAATTGTCCAGGTTGACAGATTGTTGATGTACTATGGACAACTATTCTTCTAGGATGTATGTACGGATTAGAAGAATGGTCCAGTAAAACTATTCTTCTAGGATGTATGTCTGGATTAGAAGAGTGGTCCATCTCCTTGAGTTCACAGTAGTGACCAAAGTGAGGAGATTGGTACTTGACATACATTTTCCCCGAGTTCACAGTAGTGGCTAGAGGGGGGAAAATGGTCCAGGAAAACTATTCTTCTAGGACGTATGTCTGTATTAGAAGAATGGTCCTTGTAGCCCATTACGTGGCTTTCAACATCTGGGAGGACAACTATTCTTCTAGGACGCATGTCCGAATTAGAAGAATGGTACTTGTAGCCCACTGCATGGATTTCAACATCAGGGAGGACAACTATTCTTCTAGGAAATATGTCCAGATTAGAAGAATGGTCCTTGTAGCCCATTGTGGGAATTTCAACATCTGTTGGGACAATCATTCTTCTAGGATGTATGTATGGATTAGAAGAATGGTCCCTATATCACTCTGTTGAGTGAGTGACTTATGCGAGACACTCTGTTGAGTGTGATGGCTCTATCACATGACTTATTCAACATCATGTTCGATTACTCAAATGGAGTATGACCTCGAGAGATAATGCAAATGATAATATGATTTGATGCCAGGTGACTATTGTACTACATGGTGATATCTTGTGTAGCTATTAGTTGATTGCAGTGGAGACTGTATGTATCTGAAGAGTAGCTATGTGCTACTGTGGTGGATATGTTCAACTGGTAGTGACTGTGTGTCACTAGATAGTAGTTGTGCGCTACTAGGAGTGGTTGTGTACCACTGGATATCAGTTGTGTACTACTATGGATCGATACTATTGTGATCTATTATATGGCATTGTAGTAACTATGTGCTACTACCTGATTGCCACAGAGACTACTAATAGTGTTGGAGGTGATTTCCAACTAGATGGATAATGATGATGATGCTCGTGACTTGATCTACATGACCATGAGATAGCCTATATGGCTATGATGATGCTACCTTTAGAATGGTCTGCAAGACTATGTGAGCCTTGCCCATACCATGTGAAATGGATGGATGTGTTTGAGACCATTACAGTTAAAACCTCCCTATCTAGGAGGGAGTGTTGATATTATGGTAGCTGCAGGAGGTATTAACCTCCATGTGTAACCTTTGGCTAGAATATAATATTTCGGAAGCAAGAAAAATCCTAAACATATGTATAAAAACCCTAGAAGACAAGTCGGATCAGTAAAATAATTAATATTAAAGTATTAAATTCTAAAAGGACAAGTCGTCCCAGACAGGTGACAAGAACCACTATAAATAGAAGGTGCTCTAGCTCATTTGTACTCACTCACTTCACTGACTCTCTCAAACATAGTGAAAGTTTGGAGCTGCAGCTGCAAGAATGGAAGATGGATATTCTGGGGTGATTCTTGGTCTCTCTCTCTGTAGCGTTATCTATCCTAAGATATGCACCCTACATTCTAATATCTCTTGGTGGTATTCTTGGTGACATTGTTGGTGGTATTATGATATTCTTGGTTGTTGATGATTACAGTTGCATGAGACATTCTCTAGGACAAAAACTGATTGAGTCGACCTTAGAGAGAGCCCGTGAGATGGGTGTGTGGTTCCAATATGAGACAGAACTGGAACATAGTGATGGACTCCTCCTTACAAAGAGTTGAGAATAAATCCATATGATTCTCCTGTGTAACACAGTGAGAAAGGAGATTTGCCGATTTGGACGTGCTTGTGGCTGAGCACAAGGTCAACATGTGAATTACCATAGAACTGGTGAATCGTCATGAGACATATATGAAGATGATGTATTATCCTCCTTTGAATAGAGAGTTGAGATGATGAAATCCAGATGACTCTCCTATGTAATGCAGTGGGAAAGAAGATATGTTGAGTGGACGTGCCTGTGGACGACCACAAGTGAACGTGATCCTAGTGGTTGAGCACTAGTGAGAGTGGTTCTTCTATGTAATGCAGTGGTCCAGAGATATGGAAAATCCCTATGGATGCACCCCTAGTGGCCGAGCACTAGTGGGTGTATGATATCCCTTGCTATATTGTTCAAGAGTCATACTTTCCTATAACCCTAATTGTAATGTAAAGGGTACAAGTCGGCCCCACCTTAATGAAATTGATAATTAATGTAAAAGATAATTAATCTGGTCAATATTAATTATATTATGAGATAGAGAGGTCGGCCCTGTTGTGCCAATAGACACTTCTATTGATAGGTCAAGTCTAATATAAGTAAAGGTAAATTCCCCATTGAGGAATCATATCTCTTGTGTGAGTTTGGAAATTTTAGCAAATACATCTACTTGGGAAAAATATGCACCTCTCTTGGGCTCTAGTCTTCTAGGGTTTGTGAGCACCCTTTTGTGTGCTAGGTTTTCTTGGTGGTGGAGGTATTTCTCTTGAAGATATAACAAAGGATTGCTTGAGTTTTCTTCCCTTGTTGAGAAGGGTTTCCCATGATACTTCTTGTGTACTTGTGCATGGTGTTTCTTCTTGTGATCTTGGTTGTTGCAACAGAATTGTTTATGGTTTAGGTAAAATGGTAAAATGTAATGAACTTCATGCTTAAACCTTGCTTGTTTAAAAATCAACTTGGTTTCAGAGCACAGGTCTTGAAGAACCCATTGCACAAGCATCTACCAATCTCCTCTCTTTTCTACAGAACCGTACGACCCTCCTAGGGTTTCCAAAAAATCTGTACGACCCTCCTTTCTGAGGTGTTTCAACCCTAAATACTTGAACATTGGAGACAATTTTGGAATATGAGATTACATCCTCCTCTAGCACACCTCCAAAGACCCTCAGAATGAAATTCTAAGCATTTTGAAATTTTGGCCCTAGGGTTTCACTAATTTTTGCAGAAATTTCAAAATTAGGGTTTCTGCATCTCATTGAAGGAGCTCTTCAACTCACCAATGTTCTTCTATCTTTCAAAGGCTTATTGTTGGTAATCATAAGTCCAACAAAAAATAAAAGTGCTAGCCTAGCCTTCAGGTTTTCTAGCCCAGTTGACAAGGGTTTGTGAAGATTCTAAAATTATAATGAACATAACTATGATGGAAGATAAGCTTGATGGATCAAGCAACTTCAAGTTCTTGGAAGACAAGACTTCAAAGGAAGGCTTATTGTGGGTGATACAAAAATGTGACACTATGACTACCCTCTTCATGAATATGTCAAGAGGACAGAGATCAACCAGGTGCCACTGGAGAAATCATATCAACACCCTCAAGTATGCACTTATATATATATATTATTTGTATCATTGTCATAAGGGAAATTGTAGGAGGAAGGAACCTTTTGCTGAAGTCATGGATCCAGAGGGATCTCAGTGCATTCAGAGGAAAAACACACTGGAAGTGAAGACTCCAGGTTTGATTTTTGTAATTTTCATTCCTCTAACCTATATTTCTAAAGTTTGCTACATTACAAGTAGATGTTGTAGCTGTGACAAAAATCCTTTAGGAGATATTCTTGTTTTGGTTCCTCTTGTTTTCTTGTTCTAGACATGTTAACAACAAAGGAAGATGTTTATCCTTCAGAGGGATTCACTTAAATCAGAGGGAGTCAAAACTATTTGAGAAAGAGGAAGAATAGAACCATCATTGAGGAAACCAATGCAGTAATACATGATCAAAATCTTTCTATTATTCTATGGGCATAAGCTTGCATGACACAATATATGTTCAGAGCAAGGGACTTCACCAGACTTTGAAAAACATAACTCGCGAAGAAGCCTTCATTGGAGTGAAGCCTAAGATTGAACACTTTAGGATATTTGGGTGCCTAGTGTATTTTCATGTACCCAAAGAGAAGAAGTCCAAGCTAGGCCCTTCAGGAAGAAAGGATATGTTTATGGGATAACAATGAATCTTTGAAGACATTCCAGATTGACATCCCTGGTCAGAGACATATTGAGAGAAGCAAAGATGTTGTCCTTGAAGAAGGGATAGCCTTTCAAATATCTAAAGAATATCAGATGGAGATTGATAGTGAGACAATACCTTCTCCCCCTTCAGCAGTTTAGAGAGAGACATTAATTATTCCAGCTGATCCAGTTGCTCCAGTTGATATGTTCAGAGATATTAGAGTAGGGAATAAAAGGCCTATCTAGGCTCACTCTGCAAGTGGTAGAGAAACATACAAGCCTCTTAAGGCACATCTTTAGAAAGCAAAAGTGATTTTCGAGCTATCCTTCAGTCATGAGCCACTTCATTGATTCTGAGCCTCCTTGTCTTGGAGAAGCAACATGAGAACATGTATGAAAAGATGCCATAACAAAAGAATACCGGTATATCTTATAGAATGATGTATAATATATTGTTCAGAGACCAGAAGGGAAGTTTGTGGTGACTTCCAAGTGGATCTATAAGATCAAGCATGCAGTTGATGGAAGTGTCAAGAAATACAAAGCGAGATCTATAGCTAGAGGATTCTCACAAACAAAAGGAGTTTTCTATGATGAGACACTTGATCCAGTAAGCCCGATACACCTCCATCAGTACTACCATCCATGAGTTGGAAATTATATCATATGGATAGATTCTTGATGAGTTTGGGTTTCAACAAGAGTGTTGCTGATCCAAACCTATATTATTACAGTGTTAGTGACGAGAGACTGATTTTGATGACTTATTCAGAAAGCCTTGTTGTTGGATACAAGTAAGATTTGAATTCTGATTTCGAGATGAAGGATCTGAGTATGATGCACTACTTCTTGGAACAATAAGTATGACAAAGGACCAATGAGATTTTCCCGAGTCAAGGAAAATATAGAGTGGGAATATTAAAGAAGTTTAGTATGACAGAATGCAAATCCACAGTGATGGATTTGAAGAAAAAGATTGATGATGATTTGAAAGAGACTGATCCATAGCTGATTGGATCACTGATGTATCTGGTTAACACCAGACTTGATTCATGCTATGCAGTGAATGTACTTAGTCATTCCATGAGTCAACCGAGACAAAATCACTGGACAACAAAAAAACATGTATTGAGATATATACGAGGCACAATTGGATACAACCTGAGATAAGCCTCCAGTGTGAACTTGAGTTTACAAGATATGACGATACAGATTGAGGAGAGAGTATAGTGGACCAGAAGAAAAAATCTGGTTGTTGTTTTACCGTGAAGGTTGTCATGGTTTCCTGGTTGGTGCAACATGAAACAAAGCTTCGTGACCTTGAATACCACAGAAGCAAAGTATATATCATTGAGTGTGAGAAGTAGTGCAACTTCATAAACTTCTGACATAATTGCTTGATCATGGGATGGATTCTATGATTATAACTAGAGCTGTGTGAAGCTCTTTGAGAAACTTGTGTTTCATGATATATCAAAACACGTTGAGATAAAATATCATTTTCAGAGACATGATGCAGTGGAAAGTGGTACACATGCCATACCTTACTACACATGAACAAATTGCAGACACCTTCACCAAACTGGCTTTGTGAAGAATACCTCTCTAGTTGAGAGGGAGTGTTGATGACTACAACCAAGACAAAGTTCGAAGTACTTCTGTGTGAGACTTGGCCTAATGAAGAATGCCTCCCTAGCTGAGAGGGAGTGTTTATGATTACAGCTGCATGAGCTATTCTCCAAGACATAGACTGATTGATTTGACTTGAGAGAGAGCCCCTGAGATGGGTGTGTGGTTCCAATCTGAGACAGAACTAGAGCATGGTGATGGCCTCCTCCATACAAAGAGTTGGGAAGAACTCCAGATGATTCTCCTATGTAATGCAATGAGAAAGGAGATCTGTTGAGTTGGATGTGCCTGTGGCTGAGCACAAGGTGAACGTGTGAATTCCCATAAAGCTGGGTGCATCATCATGAGACAAAGATGAATATGATGTATTAGCCTCCTCTGAGCAGAGAGTTGATATGATGAACTCCAGATGAATCTACTGTGTAATGCAGTGGTAAAGAAGATCTGTTGAGTGGACGTGCTTATGGACGAGCACATGTGAACATGATCCTAGTGGCTGAGAACTAGTGAGAGTGGTTATTCTATGTAATACAGTGAGATAGAGATATGGAACATCCCTATGGATGTGCCCCTAGTGGCTGAGCACTAGTGGGTGTATGAGATCCCTTGCTATTTTCTTCAAGAGTCAGACCTGCCTATAACCCTAATTGTAATGTAAAGGGTACATGTTGGCCCCACCTTAATGCAACTGATGATTAATGTAAAAGATAATTAATCTAGTCAATATTAATTATATTACGAGATAGAGAGGTCGGCCCTGTTGTGCCAATAGACACTTCTTTTGACAGGTCAAGTCTAATATAAGTAAAGGTAAATTCCCCATTGAGGAATCATATCTTTTGTGTGAGTTGGAAATTTCAGCAAGTACATCTACTTGGGAAAAGTACACACCTCTCTTGGCCACTAATCTTCTAGGGTTTGTGAGAACCCTTTTGTGTGCTAGGTTTTCTTGGTGGTGGAGGTATTTCTCTTAAAGAATATAGCAAAGGATTGGCTGGGTTTTCTTCCCTTGTTGAGAAGGGTTTCCCATAATACTTCTTGTGTACCTGTGCATGGTGTTTCTTCTTGTGATCTTGGTTGTTGCAACACAATTGTTTATGGTTTAAGTAAAATGCTAAAATGGAATGAACTTCATGCTTAAACCTTGCTTGTTGAAAAATTAACATTGGTGGTATTCTTGGTAACTGCAACTGCAACTGCTGCAGTTGAGTATTGTTCTTGTTCTGTGGTTTTGGGACTTTCTATTTTGTGCGCTATCATTGGAGAAAGATGCACTCTCTTGGTTATCTGTTTGTTCTAGTGCTGCTTCTAGAATCATTCTATATAAAAATGGTTATAGTGCTCGGGGGTGGCTGCGTGCCTATGGTTGGGTGACAATATTGTGATATTGTCTATGGTTAAATGAGCACATCAAATATTTTAACATGCCAATGGTAAGTCCCATGAGGCCATGGTTCCATTAATTAGTGTAATATCTCAATGGAGTTGCCAGATGAGCTCAAGGCTCATCAGAGGATGTAAAGGGATAAGGTAAAAGTGGGTTCTTGGAGGGTGGAGTCGCCAGATGAAATTCAAGGAGAGTTCATCAAGGGTGGAAATAGAACTTTCTTTGGGTGGAGTTGCTAGGAAAGATAGGGAAGATTCTTTGGGATAACTTTCCAAAGTGTCGTTAGGGTTCAAAAGAGGATTCAAAATCCTCCCCGACAATGACACCAAAATATTATCGCACAAGTTGTAGGTTGGAAAATTATCAACCCAACCACCAATTGGTGACAACTAGGAGATCACCTAACCACTGTCACCTTAGGTAGGCATTCCCACCAATTTAGAGGTGAGATAGTCACCTCAAGGGGGAAATCCCGGTTATCCTAGGGGGAAATGAGATGGAAAATGATATGTATGGTTGGATGCCCCAAATGATAAATTCTAAATGGAAGGGGGAACTTGGAAAAGAGTCGTGGGAAAGTTTAAGGGTTTCCAAATGAGTTGAGTGACCTGCCAAGAGTAAGATACCTTCCTGAGACACAATGAAAACCAAGTGTACTTGTAATATGTTATGTGGACAAGCAAGTTAAGCTTGATGCCCCTAATTGCAACAATAATAAATGATATACATAAGCATATAGAAGATAACAAAGGTTGTAAAATAAGTGCTAAAAGTGTAATTGAATAAGCAAGAGAAAGCTAGTGAAAGCTAGCTCAACCCAACAATGATAAAGCAATACTTTAGCACAAAAGCAAGGATGAGAACAAAAGATTACTGCAGTGATATTTATCAGTCTTATGGCTTTAAAAAACCAAGCTTTATAGAAGAAAAATCAGCCAATGAAAACCACTTCTAACTAGCTCAAAAAGTGCGCTAGGGTTAGTTTATGAGTTATTTAGGGTTAGAGAGTTATATTTCTGCAACCCTAATGGATGTAGGTTAGTTTTGTAACAACAAAAAGATTTAGTGGATAAAAGAGGATGCCTCAATGAGGCAAGAGAGTACAGGGCTCAAAGAAGAACTTCCAGGTGAGAGAACTTCAAAACTTGAAACTTTCACATTTACCAATGCAACGTTTTATTTCGTCCAATGCAATGATTAGTACCTTTGATTATGGTTTAATGGGGTCAAGAGAAAATATCTAAGTCTACTACCTCCTTGGGGGTATAAACCCTCTTATTCCCCAACGAAGTTTACCTAGCTAGGGTTTTAAAACTAAGGGGTGTATGCCCTTATACTTCCTTAGCAAAGCCCTTGCAAACATTAAATTCTATGCTTGAAAATGTGATGGAGCTGAAGTAGGGGTGTATACACTTATACTCCCTACTCAGCCTTGGAAAAATCTACCTTGATTCTTGAATTACAAATGATAAAAATAAGTAAAAGGATTACCAATCCAAATAGCCACAAAATGGACCATAACATATCAAGATAACCACCACAATTGTTGTATATTGGACAAACAAAAACCTTTTCGGGTGAGACAAAAAGTGTTTCCAACTGAAAGTGTTGCTCCAGATGCAATGGAACAAACCACAACCCATAAATGCTCAAAAATATAAGAACCTAGAAATATTTTGATGCATGCAACAACACATGATCAAGACCTTGATCAACAATGTGAGTAGATCTTCATACAAGCCCTCATACCATGTTCAACAAAATAGGGTGTTCTGACACACGTCGAACACCTTAAGAAACTACTCACACAAACAAATCAAAGATCAGTATACTAGTGTATTACGTGGTGAAAACACTCAAAGAGGGAAATAGTCCATGACCCTAGCCAACATGACCACTTGAGACAATATATTAATGCGAAAATAATTTTTTTACATAAGAGTTTCTCACAATCAATTATCAACAAATGACCCTCCATGCTCTTTAAATAGAGATCATGGATCAATTGGGTGTTAAGCCACATATCAATATAGTTGTTATTATTGACGAGAATATGAACCATCATATCACTTTATGTCTAAAACATATTGTGACTGACAAATTATATAAGTACAAATGCATACTTGATTTCCCCAAAAAAATCCAAAATATATCTATATTTGTAATAATATGTGTTCTCCACATTAAAGTGCAAACTTGTGTGTAATATTTTAGCATTATATAAACATTGAACTCAATTTATACTATATAGCTTTAAAAATATTCTTCGATTGATTAAACCAATACATTTTCACCCCATATATTTTCAAATTTGACAACCCAAGTAAAAAAATATAATAATTTCTTATTAAAAAAAAGACTCCATACAATACAATATCCTAAAAAATTGTCACTCTTCCATGTATATAATATATCCATAATTCCTCCCCATTCTCTTGAAGGTTCCATTCTCACCCCCTCTCATTTTTGCTTGTGCCTTTTAATTTAGAAAAAGTCTCTCAATAATGATAAATTCACATATCAAGGAAATAACTTAAAAAATGCGTAAGATTATGAGGTGTTGTTTTCGTGATACTCATATCTCAATGCCGGTTTTTTATGCCACGCATAATTATTATCCCACTTAAGTTTATAAACAAACTTCTCTTTTTGATAAATTATCGTGATGGTTAGTACCCTTGATGAAACGCGGTTACCACACATTATACCATGATGATGATGATGATTAATGTCCACTGAGATCGAGTTGATCGAATCTTAAGAAGATAAGGGGTTGTTACTTGCAATTCTTTAGAATTTTGTTTATGTGCTCGAAAAGAATTAAGAGAAGATTTCCAAGATCACCATACTTTTGTTGAGTTAAAAAGGTTAGGAAGGTTGGTAGTGTGACAAATATTTTGAAATTGAGATCAAATTTGGGTATAGGATGGACAATCTAAGAGAAAGTGTTGTTCATCTTCAACTCTTTTACTGTCACAAAGGTGACACACTCTTTCATCCCATGGTGTTTTAAGAATTGATCAACACGCGGTTTCACTATGGAGTTCATTAGAATTTTTTCTTATTGTAGCAATGTTTATTTTTTTCTTTATACTTGCCAAAACAAAGAGATAATTTTGATCTTCTAGATTAAGGTTGATTTTCTTGATTAAGGTTGATTACCTCCTTATAATACCTTAATTTTCACTTTTCTTCTAATTCTTTATCACACCACATTTTCTCCAAAAATATTTAGTTAATAATATTTTTAATAGTATCCTTATTCTGCAAAATGGTCTCTTCCATGATTCCCCAATGGCTTAGACAAGACTAGGCATCTTTATGCCATCACTGCTTGAGTCGAATGTCGTTATGGCTGGCGTTTGAAGAAATTTTAGGAAGCCTCTTGTCTTCCATGTTGTTTAACTTGTTCTTATACATTAGGTATCTAGTCATAGTTGTGCTCTCAATGGGGAAAGGATTGCCTCTAGGAGGAGGATATGATAGGGAAATTTTCCTTTAATTTTGAGATTATAGGTTATCAAATTCTTTTGGATCTGCTCTATCTTTTTCCATGATTCTCGAGAGATACTGCATCCCCAAACTTTGCATCCATATAGAATAACATGAGTAACAAGAGTCTCAAAGAGGAGTTTTTCTTATCTCAATCCAAAGATCAGATGATTTACAATCATTTTCAAACCTATAATAAGCTTTCCATTGTCTGTTTATCCTTTTCTCAATGCTATAGTTCCTATTGAGCTTGTGGTGAATATCGATTCCAAGATATTTGTATAAAGTCACTTCCTCCAAGTTGTTGTCATATACAAAAGTATCATATGTGATCTTATTGGATTTAATGATCATGACTTTTGTTTTGTCAGTATTAACAGTCATACACATATTGGAGAAAAAATCCTTTAGGATTCTTAGTTTCTCTCCAAGATTGTGGGGACTCCTTGCCACAAGAATGATATCATCAACATAAAGAATAAGATTGATGACTATACAAGTGAGAGTTGGGGCAACACAACGTGCTTCTTCCAAACACTCTTCTAACTCATCAATGCACATGCCAAAAAGGGTATGGGACAAGGGACAACCTTGCTTGACTCCAATATTGTAGTTAATTTCTTTCGAACATCCCTCAGTGTTCTTAAAATTGGAAATGACATTCTCATACAACCTTATAGTAGCAACCCTCAACTCGAAAGACACTTTTATCTCTTCCAACCTATCCCAAAGGTTTTTACCGGGAACTGTGTCAAAAGCTTTTCTAAAGTCAACAAAACAACACAAAAAATTAGTTTTAGTATTGTGGAACTCCTCTGTAATGATACTATGGGAAACATGATGGTCCACAGTTGAATGATATCTCCTATATCCGGCCTGGCCTTTAGCTCTTTTACTGTGAATTTCTAGCCAAAGGATAATATTTGTTTCCAAAATAATTCTGTATAGCTTGGATAAAATCGAGCTAATCATAATGGACCTATAATTAGAGGGAATGTTTCTATCCCCATTTTTTAAAATAGGTACAATGAGGCTTTGTGTCCAGGCTTTAGGGAAGCCATGTTTGATTGCTAAATTGAATAGCTTGTGTATGTGAGGGATGAGTATAGGCCCTATGATTTTAAAAATTTCATCTTGGTAACCTTCAATGTCCTTAGCTTTCCCATTTGCAAGCCACTTAACCCCAAAGTCTATGTTGTCGAAAGAAAAAACTTCATCCTCTATAGGAACAATAGGAATGGTGTCCATGGCATTAGGGAACTCGTAAAGAATTTTAAGGTAGGAATTCCAGTCCCTTAAGGGAATTATATTATTTTCTTTAGTATTGCAAATTAGAACTTGCCTCCAGAACTTCTTAGGATCAAGCTTAGATATGTGTAAAATCCCTCTTTCTTTTTATTTGTATAGTACCTTTTTTTCCTATTAATTATGGATTTGCACGTATTGATCTTATCGAGTTTGAAGGACTCATTAGAAGCATCCATAATGGATTTCCTAGCAATTTTACATTCTTTATCATACCAAGGGTTGGTTGTTCTATTCTTCTTTTTACATGACACCTCGAAAGAGAACTTGTTAATAGAAGTGGAAATGGTAGTTATAAAATTATGATAGAGGTCTTCAA
>SNQJ01S0024055.1:41745-57796 GCA_010110895.2 Picea sitchensis
TTGGAACACATAATACATCATTAAAATAACCATCGTCTAGCTAAATTGTTCTAGACCCTACAACACTAATAGATCTATCATTACCAATAAATATTTATTTGGTGTTACATTCATTAAGAGCAAAAAAAATGGCTTTAGCCTTAGCCATACAATAAGATGCTCCAAAATCAATAGGCCACTCATTAGAAGAAGAAGTAGATGTTGCATTAAATGGAAAACCAAAAGCAAAAAGTTTATGTCGATGGGAAGAAGACTTAGAAGAAGAAGAATCAAAATTGATGGTGTGCTTCTTGATCACTACTTTCAAGGCCTCCATCTTCTTGAAACATTTAGACTGTAGATGACCATCTCACCCACAAAAATTGTAATGTCTCTCAATATTCATGCTTTTTTATTTTGGTCCTTTGTTACCATTGGGAGTAGAAGTTGGCTAAGAAAGTTGGGGACCCTTTCTTTTCTTGTTGTTGCGAGGATGTTGTTTCTTTGGATGTGTGGATTTATCCTTCTATTGGGCCACAAGGCTTTGTTAAATTTACTTGCAGTGCTAATCCCTCCAATATGCAAGAGCTTATCTTTCTCTCTAATCAAAGAATCACAAAAATATTCAAGAGAGGGTTGTGTGTAAGCATCCCCTAGAGCTTCTCTAGTGGAGCGAAAAGTAAATTAAAAAATAACATATGCACTACCAAGCTCAACAAGAATAACATACATAGAGTGGGCATCATTCTTTTCTATTTTAAAGTCTTCACGTAAAAGTCTAAGTGTTTTGAACTGAGATAAATAATCTTCAATGCAAGAAAAATCATTGACATTTAAAGAAATCAATTGGTTTTCAAGCCGGTGGGATCGAATCTTATTGTGGTTACCGAAAATAGTTTCTAGCTTTTCCCAAGATTCATCTGGGTCATACATTCTTTGAAGGTGAAATTTTAAATCACTAGAGACAAACTTTCCAATTACTCCACATGCTTTGTCATTTTTACTATCCCATTTGGATTTTTTGAAGCACTAGTGGGGGTAGTTTCTTTTCCCAAGGTAATTGGGCAAAGTTCTTCTTCATAGTACATCATCCATGTGACATTTCCATGAGAAATAGTTTTAATTGGTAAGCAAAATATCACTTGGACTAACCATATTAAAATATGTAGGTAATATGGCTTCAAAAGTAGAAACTGGCAATTTGGATGGAAAGCTCTAAAAAAAATAGGTAGTTTAAAAAAATGACACTAAAAATAGACTTCGAATGCCAAAGTTATGCATTTTTTTAAGAAAGACATGAAAAGTAACCAAAGTGCCACATGGTAGGTAGAGGTTGACCCATGTGGTGATGGATGCACAATGAGGTCGTTGAGTAAAAAAACTCCTCTCCTTCTCTGACTTTGCTTAAAAGTTTACTTTTACAAATAAATTATTTTTATATGAAGTGACCCAGTTTTATAAAATAATGAGTTGTGTGACTATTGAAAATTTTGCAGTCCTTATAAATGGTGAGACCTCACCTTTCTTCCACAGTAGCAGAGGCTTGACGCAAGGCTGTCCACTTTCTCCGTTGCTATTTATTTTGATTATGGAAGGACTTAGCCTGCTGCTAAAAAAGGACAGGCTGAAGGGAAGATAACAAGGGTGAAGGTTTCTAGGATTGTAAATATCCTTCATATGTTCTTTATGGATGATGTCTTAATCATGACATGATTCCTTACAGGAATGGAAGGAAATAAAAGACATTCTAAACATCTTTTGCAGTGCTTCGAGATTGAAGATAAACTGGACAAAGTCGACCTTTTACTTTGCAGGAATTCAAGGGGAATCCTTGAAACTTTTTAAAGAAGTCTTTCCCTACAATTTTAGATCTTTCCGTGGGATTTAGGTATCTCAGTTACTTTATAAAAGTTGTTTCTTATAAGGCAGTGGATTGGAGTTGGCTAGTAGCAAAGTTTGAAAAAAAAATTGGTTATTGGTGCAATAGATGGGTTTCCCTAGGAGGTCGTTTCACTCTAATCAAAGTTGTACTTGAAAGTCAACTTGTTTTTTGGATGACACTGGAAGCCATACCAACCTCGGTACTTGATAATATTAGAAAGTTAACTTACAATTTTTTCTGGTTGGGCTGTAGCGAAAAACCACATTTTCACTTATGTAGTTGGGATTTGCTAGCCAAACCAAAACAAAAGGGAGGCTGGGGGATAAGAAATATTTTTCACTTTAACAGAGCTTTGGAATCAAATTCTCTCTCGCATGTGCTGATGAAGGAGGGGATATGGCATACGGTTATAAAATAAAAATATCTCCCTTTCTGTTTGGTTGCCACCCGATTCAGAATGACCTCTTCCACAACGAGATCGACCTCACAGACTTGGAAAAATCTTTTAAAGTCGGTAACTTTGATCACTCACTGGCTGTGTTGGAATATGAGGTTCGGTCACTCGGTAATAATTGGTAAGGACTATATTTTGGGACTGGGGAAGACCTCTTTCTTATCTCCAGAGCTCATAACTTTCTTTAACCATAAAAACATTAGATACCTTTACCAAGCAAGAGGTATCTCCATGACAGGGTTTTTAACAGTCAACTAGATATCTTGTGATGAGATCCAACTCTTTGGTGACTTGGCCTTGGAATGGGATGTCATCTGCAGGGCGTTGTCGGGATCAGGTGTGTAGCTACAAAACAAAGACGATGAGCTCAAGTGGACAGGGGGAGATAAATCTGGACTTATTACTGCCAAAAATGTTTATTGTGATTTAACAAATAAACTCTGGCATCGATCTATTGGTGGCTTGAGGAGACACCTATGGACCTGGAACATTGCACAAAAAATCAGGCTGTTCACCAGGTTAACTATTGAAAATAAAATTCTTACTTGGGACATCTTGCAACAGAAAGGATGGGAAGGTCCTAGTATCTGCCAACTGTGTAGAAGTGATTCAGAGACAATGTTGCATCTTTTTGTCAAGTGTACCTTCATAAAACAAGTCTGGGATAGGATAAAAAGTGAACAAAAGTTAAATTCTGAATGGGAAGGAAACTCTTTAATTGTTTGTTATGAAAATTGGGCTAAAAGGAGAGAAACCATCTCACCCTTCCTTCTCTGGTATGCTGGTTTGTTTGGATGGAACGAAACAAGAACATTTTTGAAAATGTGATCCCCTCTGTTAGCTCAGTTGTTTATAAAACACTTGAAATTGTTGCTAACACAACAACTCCAAAAAATGTGGCAATCCCAAAAATAGTTTAGATTCTCTTTCAAGGAGGCACATCTGTGGGTTGGTTTGATGGAGCATCACAATCTAATGGTATTCAAAGTGGGGCAGGGGGGTTGTTAAGGTTAACTGATAATTCATTCTACAAATGGACCTTTAATTGTGGTCCAGGTACCAACACCAGAGCTTAAATACTTGGAGTTTGGGATACTCTCAACTTGGCAGCTAGATTCAACATTAAAGCATTGCAAATCTTCGGTGACTCTAAAATTGTAATCGACTGGTTGAATCCAAAATGGAAACTGTAGGTTGTGTCACTATTGGGATGGAAGGACAGAATCAAAGAGCTCCAGAAATCCTTCAGGGATATCAGTTTCTCGCATATCTATCATGATCAAAACAAGGATGCTGATTTACTCTCCAAGATAGCACTCTAGAAGCAAGAAGGAAAAATCACTTACAACCATTGGGTAGATGGACTTGAGGGCCCCACCCAATGGTTGTAAGCGATTTTTTCTATAGCCCTTCTTATAGTGTTTTTTTTCTACATACTTAACCGAAGGTTGTCAATTTATTTTTTGGGGTTACACTCTTCATTATGTTTTTTGGGAAGCTTGGATCCCACCATATGCAAACAAACTTGTACTTAAGTTTTCACAGTTTGGAGGATGTAATTAACTGGCTTAGATTTTTTGCCATGTGAACAAATTATATATTAATATAATGAACAATTTTTCTGTTGGAAAAAAGTGAGAATTACTTTTACAACGAAGATACTTAAATTAAAATGCATGCAAAAAGTAATTAAAAAAATAAAATTAAAGTTACATTAAAAGTGATTCACTTTGTTACATTAAAAGTGATTCACTTTTATAATTTAAGTGAAATACACTATACAATAAAGTTAAGTAATAACTTAAAGTTGTATGAACTTTTTCAAAAAGTAATTTAATGAAAATAAATATTTGAATTCAATAATTCTTATATAATAAAATAATTTTTAACCAAATGAATTAATGCAAAATATATAACAAATGTTATAAAAGATGAAGGTTTTTTTTTTTACTTTTTTCCTCAAAGTGCGTGCTTACCCCATTGTTTTCACATGAAACAAACTTCAACACAACCACACATAAAAACAAGCAAAATTTTGAAAAAAAAAAATATGAAACTTAACAATATTCAGGTTAGATCTCAGTTAATCTACTAAAAAAATGCAAGTTCTCTATATGTCTCTGATTTGCCGAGATCACATAAAGCACAGAGAAAAGAGCATATGTAAAAAATAAAACACTTTCTGCTCTATTTTTGGTTTGCTGAAATTGTAGAAAACACACAACAAAGAGCGTACACAGATTGGAAATGGTAGCAAATTGGAAATAGAAACATAAAAACCAAACTATTAACACAATATAAAAAATTTAAAACATGTAATGAAACTTTATACCTACAGATCTTACAAAAATCGTCGTATCTTGGTAAAATGAAAACCTTTTTGGGTGAAATGAAAAGTTTTTCTAGTTGAAAGAATTATTTCGGATGCAATGGAATATCCCACTCAATCCACTGCAAAGAAATAGCAGAACCCATAAATCTTTTGATACATGTGGCGACATAGGTTTAGGATCTCGATCAACAACAAGAGTGGGTCTTCATATGGGATTTGATACCATGTTTGACAAAACATGGTATTTGAACACAAGTCAAACACCTTAAGCAATTGATCACACAAACAAATCAAAGATCAATACACTAGTGTATTAGGTGGTTAAAAACCTCAAAGGGGGAGATAGTCCATGGCCCTAGCCAATGCTACCATTTGAGGCAATATATTAAAGCAAAAGAAAATCAATTACATAAAACTTTCTCACATTCGACCATCAACAAACGACCCTCCATGCTCCTTAAATAAAGATCATGGACCAATCAAGTGTTAAGCCATGGATTGATATAGTTATTAGTATTGAGGAGAATATGATCCATCAAATCACTTTATGTCTAGAACATATCGTGATTCTCAGATTACATAAATACAAATGCATACTAATAAAATACACTAAATAAACACACTTTACCTAAAAATATATTAGATCAAGTTGATCTTAACTAACTCCTAAATTTCTAAATATCATAACATCATTCGATTCATCTCTTAATTATTTGGGATTGACCTTTGATTTTGAGCTTTTAGAATTTGGGGCTTCAATAATTACCATACCAGGGAGCATGCATGCTTTGTTTCCTTTTCTTTTTTGTTATTTCTTTTTAGTTGTTTTTTCCCACCAAAAAATTTGATTCTCAAATGATTTTAAGGATGTTTGATGCGCGCTCTTATGTTAGGATATTTCTTAATTTCTTAAGTGATATTTATTTAAACCTAACACAACAACTCTCTAATGAAACCCTAGACCCTCAAAGTTTTGAAGTTTAACCAATTTATTACTTAATTGCCCAAAAACAAAATATCTAAAATACATCTATATTCATGATAATGCGTGTTCTCATATATATTAGAGTACAAACTTACAAAATAATTTTAACATTATATAAACATTGAACTCAAACATGACTTTAATTTTTTTTTTCAATTGGTTAAATAAGAATAATTTCACCTTATATCTTTTTAAATTTAAAAATACATCTATATTCATGATAATGCGTGTTCTCATATATATTAGAGTACAAACTTACAAAATAATTTTAACATTATATAAACATTGAACTCAAACACGACTTTAATTTTTTTTTTCAATTGGTTAAATAAGAATAATTTCACCTTATATCTTTTTAAATTTAACAAACTTAGTGAATCAAGGTGGTTTCTTATGCCACCTATTATTATTTAAAATTTTATAAATGTACATCTCTTGTCCATAAATGATCGTACAAAACACTATCATATGCTTGAGTCTACTTACTAACATCAATGTCAATAACGCATGTGATGGTTAGCCCCCTTTAATGAAACTTTGCTAGTTCAGTTTATACCACGCAAAGTTTGTATTTAAGTTTTTCATATCATTAAAAAATATAAATAGGTTAATATACCCACTATAAAAATAACAAGGGAGTTGCAGAGCAACAAGTCCCTGCCGTGGAATTAGTAGCTTTTCATTGATAAAGAGACGGTCAATTAGTAAGCTTGCGATAAAAGAATATACTGTGTTATAGTCACCAAACTGATATCAATATCAAGCATAACTGTAATGCACACAACACACAAAATTTGTAGCGCTCGAGAATGAAGCATTTAGAGTTTAAAGGTTTATCTTCATCTGATTGACAACTATGTCGGAGAGGGTAGACCTTTCAAATCCTCAGGGCGGAGAGACCCTGATCCTGTTGCAACGACTTATTGATCGAAGAACATGGTAGTCCCCAGTACCAAGACCACCATCAAGATCAACTTAATAAATTTGGACAAGAACAAGAACTAGTAAGATGACCGAATGAATCACCTAAAACCCCTTGTAAGATGACTCACTGAATCCGAACTTTTGTGTATTATTTTATTTTAATTTTCTGTCTTGTGTTATAACAATGAATTCCTTGTGAGGAAATCAAGTGATTAGGACCTAAACGTACATTATATCAGAATTAAATGCCATTTCTATCATTCTTATATAATAGATTTGTTAAGAATTTGGACTGCATAATAGATTTAGTCTTCTTAAGGTTTATTGATGTCCTTAAATCGCTATGGCATACAACGCAGATTTTAACATAAATCTTCCTTTTATTAAAAATAAATAAATAAAACAAGACGCGTTGTAACTTAGTTTTATCAAATTGATCAAAGTCAAACACTTGGAATAGGTTTTCGTAAATCGATGCAGTTTGGTTTGTGCATGTGTCTTAGCTTCTCCTTAACAAGTATCTCTACACACTATTGCATGTTGACATAACCATAAACATACGCAGTAATTCAGATATGAACAATACGAAATGGTGGCGAGGGGAATTGCAAGCCATAGTTCAGAGGGAAGAAATTCGTAGTTGTGACGACTAGAATATGAACAATAGCTATACCAGGGGCCATGTATCTGAAGGATCTTGCAAATTTACTCTAGTTGGAAGTGTGGGCGTCGAGAAGCTTGTTGGTGCCGAAGTCAGAGAGAATGAATCCACGAGGGTTTTATTACCTCTTCCTGCTAGGCTGATCAATGATTTGATCAGCTGATAGTATATGTGAATATTTTCTCTTCGGTAAGAGACAATCAATCCTCGAGGGTTTTAATCGGCTGATCAAGGATTTGATCGGCTGATAGTATCTGCAAATATTTTCTTCTTTGTATCAAGGCTTGACAGATTGCTCTCATCTTGACAATCAAATTCACCACGGACATGAAGTTTTCCAATTAATCTGAAGATTAAATCTGAGAGGCATGGATGAATTCCAACAACATGGATTCAATTTCTGAACTGAGCACTACTAACAACGAAATCATAGGTTTACCTCTATCATATTCATTTTTTGTTGTCATAAATATTATTCTATATATATAATTAAATTACAGAATTTCCGATCACTGAAAAACCGTACCGTTTCAACCCAGTTAACGGCTCAGGTTGAACATTTAGTTTTAGAACAATAGAATAGAGGCAAAGAACATTTAGTTTTAGAACAATAGAATAGAGGCAAAGAGAAAAGTCACCTTGTCCATGAGGAGCTGAGGCCCATAGACGCCTTCTCTATTTCGCAAACCTATTCATGCATGAGCCATTTATGCCCAGTAATTCGCTTACCATTTCTGTAACGATGCAGTCATCAAAATCTTCAAGCACTGATCTGTAGTCATCAAAATCTTCAAGCGCTGATCTTTTTCTGGCAAATCAGAAACTGGAAAACGATCCTTTCTCCCATACAATCTCCCCTGGAGCTACAGTGGTATCGAATGTTCCTCTCACTTTAATAGCCCTGGGGACTCTGCATGCAAAGTACATCTGGATATCTCTGCATGCAAAGTACAGCTGTACAACTAAGCTATAAACACAACTACCAGGCTAGACACCGCAACATAAATGTTTCAAACTCATCAAACTTATGATAAATTTATGTAACAGAAAATGTTAACACAAACAACGAAACTAATGCTAAGTAAAAATCTAGCATTAATCCATCTTGAAACGATGCATTAACAAATATGTGCTTAACCCAAGATCTCGATGAAAAATCTTAGCTTGAAACATAAGAAACAACTTTGATAAAGTGAAATTACCTCAACAAGAGACCAAATAAGACGTCAAATATGAAAACTTAGGATAAATGAGCGAGATAATTGAATGGATAAATAAAAACTTTGGTTAAAATGCTTTTTTTTTCATCGGTTTGTGTACATAAATTGGAAAATCGATTACAATTAGTCCCTATCAGCGAAGGGCAGGGACTAATAAAACATATTAAAAACTTATGAGGTTTTGATTGTTCACACTGATTTGTCTTTTCGATGCACAATTGCGTTTTAAGTAGAATATGGTAAGTGGTTAGAGTATAACTTTATTGACTTTCTATTAAAAGAAATATTTGGGGTCATTTTTTAATTTCAATTTAAAAAATAATTTTAATTGAAAGTTATGAATTATTTTTTAATATATTAATTTATTTTGTTAAATTTTAAAAGATTTAAATTTAAAACTCATCACATCAAATAATTACATTTTATTTAGTATTCCATTTAAATTTAATTTATTTGTCCTATACATAGTCATGTACACTATTTAAATTTGATTTATTTGTTCTAGAATATGTACACTATTTAAATCTGATTTATTTGTTCTACAGTATGTACACTATTTAAATTTGATTTATTTGTTCTTTAATTCATCATGTACACTTTTACGGTGATATTATCCACTAGTCAAATAATTTTTGTACTTAAAAATACCAATTTTGTACTTAAACATACCAATATTTACAATTAAAAAACAATTTTTACTCTTTCTAAAATGTTTTTTAAAAAAAAATTGTTAATTTTATTATAATAGATAAAATTTACATTTTGTAAAATACTTGAGAGCCACAAGTATTTTTGCTCTCTGAGAAAGAGCCCCCCAAAAAGACCGAAAGTGTCTGCATAAATTATCTAGACATTTGTCCAAAACCGACATCTAATAGCATTTTGCTAACAAAAGGGAGACACTTAAATATACATGATTGTTTTCAGAAATACATAATCTATCATTTACAAAATCAAATTTAAAGTAGGCTGTACACTGGAGTGAAAGTGAATTTTGCAGTAGAAAATATATATGATGACTAGTAGCAAAAGAGAAGATGATTGTTATTGGATAAATCGGTAGATGCGGACATGAACTAATCCCCCTAGATCCACTTGAATCTAGAACAAAACGAGATGGAACAAGATGCTTTCCCTCAGTTGTGATCATTGAGTTTACTACCAAAGGAGGAATAGATAACAGAGCTTATGAATCACTTCCTTATATCTTTGTTGTCCCTGCCTCACTCCAGTGCTCTTGTGGAATCAGATCTGCGATAACACAAACCAACCAACGTGAAAGCATCGATAGTAGAATTCAATGACAACCTAAACATGTGATCAAGGAATCATGTAATAAAATACTAATCATTTTATGGGAAAGAGACGTGCCACTGTATTATATTAAGGGAAAAGTAGAAGATACAACCAAATTGCCTTGATGTCACAAGTTCCCTTTTAGTGGTCCTTCGTTTCAACACACACATACACTTGCTTTGAAATTCGCGTGAAGATAATCCGCAAAGGCTTGATAGACAAATGGAGGCCTTAAGCATCATTAGGAACAAGATTCTTCACACAGTCTTCAGCCTATTCTTTCATCAATTCTCTGCTTAATCTTGCTTAACCTTTTGCCTGAGAAGCCCATGATTATATAGGAGAAGGTGAAGTGGTTAAAGGGATGAGGATGATCCCACCAAATCAGGGAAACCAGTAGGATCGCAACCATATGGACGCCACCTCACATTCTAGAAGACTCCCCTTCTAGAAACTTCATGAAACCTCTTTCCTCTTTTAGCTTTGGAACGCCGCCGCACCCTGCCTATATAGCAGCCTGCGGAAACCTCGCGGGTCAGCTATAGAGAAGCCTGTGAAAATCATAGATTTCCGCACTATATAATATATGCAGCCTGCAGACCCTTTCTAAAAAGTATTCTTGTAGAGGAGAAAAGAAGTCATGTTGGGAGCTTGAACACATGTTTGTGAAATCGTCATTAGGGTGAATAAAATAATGTGTAACAATGATCCATCAGTTCTGGGCAGTAGGGGCATCCATGGCCTCAATGAAGGGTTTGTGGTAATATTCATGCCCAACCCCCTCATGATCTTCATGAATTAACCAGGTCATGTAAACCATGTAAGTGCCCTCTTTAGAGAGGGCATCTACTGTCCTGTTATGCTCCTCGGTGTGGGGGAAAACCCCTGGACGTGTCACCCCTCCGAGCACTTTGGAGAGGATAAACCCTTTCCCCGGGTACTAGAGGGGAGGAAACCATGGTCTGAGGTTCTTATGACTGAGAAACGATCATTGAGTCTGATCGATCTACTTTCTGCCCAGTTGAAACCTCCTCCACTTGACTAGACAACCTCTTCTTTGTGGTGGGATGATGAGCGACGATGTGAATACCTTTGAATGAAAGAGTGCATTGTTTAGCTAGATTCCCATACTTGTGGCAGCGGAGACACCATAACGACAATCCTTCATAGTCGAACTTCTGAGTGATAACTTTGTCCCCCAAGACAATATCAATTTCTTCGGCTAGACCCTCCCTTACATTAAGCGATACCAAAATACGTGCTACGCTTCAAATTTTGGACACCTTGAAACTCATATTAGGAAAGTTCCCACGCGATTACCTAAGAACTGGAAAACCTTTTTTGTCCAGAGATTAGGGGATAGACCCGACAACTGCACCCAAACTGGTAACATGTTAATTATTTCCTTGGTAGTGTCAAACAATGGGGACCATTTTTTAAAGAGAATCGGGTAAGAATGAATCAATTATCCAAGCCTTTACCAAGGCCTTCGATGTGTCTTTTGCAGAACTAAATTTTAATAGGAACCACCCTCTGGAAAGAATGTGGATGTCTGGAAGTGGGTTAAAAATCCCCTTCCATGTGGCATCTACCCAAGCCGTGAGGGTTTTTAACCCTATGCGTCGCCCCGTTTCTTTTCCAACCACTGAGGAGTTAGCCATTTCTTCGACTTCAGAGAGCTCAATATTTAAGCCGACCACCATTCTTCCAATGTTCCCTTTGGTTTTTAAAAGAAATGACATTTGCGAGTCAGACTAGTGGCCACCAGTTCCTTTGGAGAACCCCTGCCTCCAACGAACCTCGATGAACCCTTAGGAGGCTACAGAAGAGAAGCTTCTCCACTACCTGTTGCGTGAATGGCCCCCGCAATAAAACCATGATGAGACTCAAAAAAACTCAAAGCAGTAAAGGAGCCTATAGGTGGAACAAAGGGAAGGGATGTGATTGGGGATGAAATTGGTCCTGCACAGATGGGTAGTCACTGAGCATTGACACTGGGATAAAATGGTGAAAATTCATTCACGCCCTTGAGACCCCCAGAAAGAATCCCTGAGGAAGCCCTAGAAATATGAAAACCCCCGGGGGGAGACAAATTGCTGTTGCTCATAAAAGGATGAAGAAATAGGGTCCAAGACAACATAGATGGGGGGAAAAGGTGGACGAGGTTGTGAAGTAGGTGGATACTAGTGGAACAGAGACAATAGCAGGGGTTTCCACCAACCCTGGACCACAAGAAGAGAGGGGACCCTGCATAGTGCTAGGGGAAAATAAAGGTGAGGGTTTACTGTAGAAAAACCGATCCTCATAGGCGTTAGGGTAAAGCACCCGATCTTCGCGTCCCATGAAGTAGCTTCCAGCTGGAAAACCCTAAACGTCCTCACACCTACTCTTTCTAAAATGTTAGTTGACATGTCTTGTTCAATAATTTCAATTTCATTATGTATATTTAAAATTATACATACCATTTATAAAGATGTGAGGTTTTAAACCATTGCAATAAAAATTCAATGATCATTGTTACGACAACTTATTCAATTTTTTAGTGATTCTCATTATGTGTATTTGCATTTAGAAAATGCATCAACATAGTGGGAACTTTAATAATGACCATTAAAACTTAACGATTATTATTCAAGTTCTTATTATGTAAATGCATTTTCTAAATAAAAACAATTGCTATGTGGCACCTTAGTCCCTGCCGGGTTGAATTGGGAATAAATGCACATGGATGGGAAAAAGTTGCGAAGGCAGATGGAAACTGCAGTAGAGATGTGGCAAGCAACATGAAGCACAGGTGGTATCCATGCAGTAAATGACATGTGGCATCTAGAGTCCCATTTATTTTTTGAAAGTATATAATCTATTTTGCTATGTTGAAATTTTTTGTGTATTTTGTCTGTATATGTGGCAGGAAGAAAAAAAGTTATATTCAAATTAAATAAATACAATTTCTTGACATTCATAATAGAAGAAGATAAAAATTTATGACGACATAAATATAAAAGGAGATAAAAAACAATTTAATTTGAAATATATCAAAAAAGTTACATATTTCTAGAAATTGTCATATAGACTGGGATTGGGGCTTCCATGGATCATAAAGATAGTGGAAGATAAAAGTTTATGAGGACATAAGTATAAAGGAGATAAAAAACAGTTTTATTTGAAATATATCAAAAACTAATATTGTTTGTTACATATTCCTAGAAATTTAAATGCGTTTGTCATATAGACTAGGATTGGGGCTCCCGCGGACCATAAGAGAAACATGTACAAGAAATAGGACTGTAGAAAGAAGAAGTGGGTGGCGGTAGAGTGTAATATCTGAAAAGAATAAATTGAAAGGTACCAGTCTTTGGCTAGACATTTCTATTTAAAAAGGTGGAATAACTGGGTTGATAAACAAAGTAGGATGTGATCAGTATAGGCTTACAGTGATGGTACATATGACCCCTTTTGCTATTTTCTTGCTGATGCCTTTTCATTGATGTCGTTGATGACTACTGGAATTGTGGCAATTCCTGTTGCCTTTCGTTAACGACCTGCTTCAATTCCCTTTCGAGCCATTATTTAATGTAGTTTCTCATTGGGGCGATGTTGATCTCATTTCGGATTTTTATGTTGAAAATTTCATTTTCTAATTCCCTGAAGTCGATAGAAAGATTACGCAGAGCCTCATCAATTTCCTCATTCTATACCGAATAGTTGACTAGCCAGTTGTCGACGTCATCTTGACCATATCCAAGGATGCTATAAATTTTTTCCAAAGACAACGCCTTAAAAATATCAACCTATTTATCGAAGGCTTTCTTAGTTAAGGGAAAGGAGTTGATGATTAAGTTGGGGTCTTGGAAGTTGTTGGTCCTTCCGGCCAAGTCTATTTTGGTAAGCTTTGTGAATAATTTTTATTTCTTTGATATGGCTTGTTCACATGACTGGAAAATGAGATGTAGGTTCTTCACTTTTTCTTTCCAGCATGCATTTAATTGATCGATTTGGTTTTTGGATGGGATATCTTGTTGTTTTCTTCTCGTTTTCGTATTGTTGTTGACAATGGTGCCAAAAGGAAGGACCATGTCTAAATAAAAATGTTCCTCATCTTTTAAATCCACCTCCAAATGTTCGAGCAAATTATGTGCCCTCGTTCCAAGGGAAGTCATGGTTTGTGATGTTTCCCACGCCTTAGTAATCAGTTCCATTATTTTATTGATATTATTCTCCACATATCCTCTACATGATGTGAGGAGGCTGAAAGATCCTTTTAACTTGGTTGCAAGGGTGGCAGGCATGGCTATTGCCAAAGGATTGGCAAGCAATGGCATAGGAATCAAAGCTTCTTCCAATTCCTTGATCCAACCCTTCAGTTTGGCATTCTCGACCTCAATGCCTCCAATGGAATCATCAAGAGCATCTCCGATCGCTATGTGAAGTCGACAGATTTGGGACGACCACATTTTCACAAGGTTAACCTCTGAACGAGATTTTCCTTTCTTATTTTTTACATCTTTTTTTCAATAATTAATTTTTTGGACTGGCTGTCAAAAACAACGCTCTGGAACACGAAGGATTCATCTTCATCAAAATTTTCGGTATCATATATTTCCATTGGATGACTATGTTGGATCACATCTCCAGGCTGATCAAGGTGGAAAAATGCGCTATCCAGATCAGGCTCAAGTTCCATGTTCTCACTCTCAATTTCAGGTTGTTCCGCCCGTCCCACCATTTTTTTTCTCTTCTTGTCAACTGGAAGCTTGTGAGAACTATCAATTTTAGGGTGAGAAGGGTTGTTATCTCCTCCTCCATTTGAAGAACTCTGAGTTGCTCTCTTCCTGTGGTGGGCCGGTGGAGCGATGCTCCTGGATGTTGTACTTTTGGGAGTGCTATCCGCCGATTGAACACTCTTCTCACCAGGGCCTTTTCCCTGTTGCTTGTACAATTCAATGGTGCTTTGCAGTTTGTCTAGGTCGTCGGCATAAAAAATAGGAGCGTCGTCGTTAGTGTCTCTTTTTTCGGGCAGGTGTTTTTTGAAAAAATAATTGCCGAAGCCAAGTGTTTGTAAATGTTGTAAATTTTTTTTAATGGGGTTGAACCCTCTTAGGATTTTAGCATATCTTAGGTTCAAGTTGCTAAAATGGGCTGCGAATTCGTCAATTTTGTTGACGTTTTTCAACACGAAGTCCTTGACTTTCCAAGGCAGAGGAATGAACTGTTTTTTTCTCTTCTCTTGGAATAGATGGAACCAGTAGTTGTATTGCCTTGCTACTTCTGTAACAAACATTATGTCCATAATGTGACATGGAAGGAGAGAAGGTTTTTACCTGGAGCCAAAGATCCTTATCATAGTGTAATTATCCATATGTTCAAGTGCCCCCTTCCTGTCCAAAAGCCTGGTTTCTTGGTCAGATATGCGGGGAGAATATTCTCCTAATAACAAAACTTTGAAAACATACACAAAGCCATTAAAAACCTCATAAAAACAGTGGGAGACCTTATTCTTCCACAAGGCCTGGTACTAGAATGTTATTGGGTTGAATTCCCAATTGACCTTCTTGAAGAGAGACAATTTTGGAAACTGGCAGCAATGTGCTATCGCAAAAACTAAGTAGGATGACATATAAAATTTCTTCTCCTTTTTGAATCTTGACAATTGGGAACATATTTCATGGGAAATTAGCTTGCCCCAATAAAAAATGGCTTGTTCCTTGACTGTGAAATGCAAAATATAAAGAGCCATCCGAGAAATAGTTGTTGTGGACTCCTGTCTTGTTATTCTTGTAAACAACTAGACAATTTCCCGGAATGGATTTCTAAATGAACTAACTTGCAAACTTGTGATATCATTAGGAACTACCATCAGGTCTTCCAAGAACTCGGGAAAGAGGTCCAACCCGTTATTATGCTTTGTTAGGAACTCCTTGCAATCTTCTCCTTTGAATGCCAATGTTGACTCCGAAAATCGTAACCTCTGGTGGAAGACCTGAGGTGACAAAGAAACAAAAGAGCGGTCTTGCAGTGGAATAATTATTTGGCCTGAAATAAATTTATCGGCGCACCAAGAAACCAACTCATTACAATCAAAAACTTCAGGGACACAACTTGCACGAGCAATCCCAGAGGTCCAAATTACTTCTTTCTGGGCGACAAGGGATGAGTAATAAGAATATTCCCTAGACCATTGGAAGTTCTGGTCCTCATGCCCGAAGATGTTCACTGTATCTACACAAAACTGCTGTTGAGCTGATTCCATAGGTTTATGAGAACGTTCTTTTTCTCCAGACGATGGTTGTTTTGGACACACCTACCACACTTAGAGGG
>SNQJ01S0024055.1:80980-103845 GCA_010110895.2 Picea sitchensis
AGGTGTGTCCAAAACAACCATCGTCTGGAGAAAAAGAACGTTCTCATAAACCTATGGAATCATCTCAACAACAATTTTGTGTAGATACAATGAACATCTTCGGGCATGAGGACCAGAACTTCCAATGGTCTAGAGAATAATCTTATTACTCATCCCTTGTCACCCAGAAAGAAGTAATTTGGACCTCTGGGATTGCTCGTGCAGGTTGTGTCCCTGAAGTTTTTGATTGTAATGAGCTGGTCTCTTGGTGAGCCGATAAATTTATTTCAGGGCAAATAATTATTCCACTGCAAGACTGCTCTTTTGTTTCTTTGTCACCTCAGGTCTTCCACCAGATGTTACGATTTTCGGAGTCAACATTGACATTCAAAGGAGAAGATTGCAAGGAGCTCCTAACAAAGCATAATAACGGGTTGGACCTCTTTTCCGAGTTCTTGGAAGACCCGATGATAGTTCCTAATGATATCACAAGCTTGCAAGTTAGTTCATTTAGAAATCCATTCCAGGAAATTGTCTGGTTGTTTACAAGAATAACAGGACAGGAGTCCACAACAACTATTTCTCGAATGGCTCTTTATATTTTGCATTTCACAGTCAAGGAACAAGCCATTTTTTATTGGGGCAAGCTAATTTCCCATGAAATATGTTCCCAATTGTCAAGATTCAAAAAGGAGAAGAAATTTTATATGTCATCCTACTTAGTTTTTGCGATAGCACATTGTTGCCAGTTTCCAAAATTATCTCTCTTCAAGAAGGTCAACTGGGAATTCGACCCAATAACATTCTAGTACCAGGCCTTGTGGAAGAACAAGGTCTCCCACTGTTTTTATGAGGTTTTTAATGGCTTTGTGTATGTTTTCAAAGTTTTGTTATTAGGAGAATATGCTCCCCGCATATCTGACCAGGAAACCAGGTTTTTAGACAGGAAGGGGGCACTTGAAGATATGGATAATTACACTATGATAAGGATCTTTGGCTCTAGGGAAAAACCTGCTCTCCTTCCATGTCACATTATGGACATAATGTTTGTTACAGAAGTAGCAAGGCAATACAACTACTGGTTCCATCTATTCCAAGAGAAGTGAAAAAAATAGTTCATTCCTCTGCCTTGGAAAGTCGGGGACTTCGTGTTGAAAAACGTCAACAAAATTGACGAATTTGCAGCCCATTTTAGAAACTTGAACCTAAGATATGCTAAAATCCTAAGAGGGTTCAACCCCAATAAAAAAATTTACAACATTTACAAACACTTGGCTTCGGCAATTATTTTTTCAAAAAACACCTGCCCGAAAAAAGAGACACTGACGACGACGCTCCTATTTTTTATGCCGACGACCTAGACACACTGCAAAGCACCATTGAATTGTACAAGCAACAGGGAAAAGGCCCCAGTGAGAAGAGTGTTCAATCGGCAGATAGCACTCCCAAAAGTACAACATCCAGGAGCATCGCTCCACCGGCCCACCACAAGAAGAGAGCAACTCAAAGTTCTTCAAATGGAGGAGGATATAACGACCCTTCTCACCCTAAAATTGATAGTTCTCACAAGCTTCCAGTTGACAAGAAGAGAAAAAAAATGGTGGGACGGGCGGAACAACCTGAAATTGAGAGTGAGAACATGGAACTTGAGCCTGATCTAGATAGCGCATTTTTCCACCTTGATCGGCCTGGAGATGTGATCCAACATAGTCATCCAATGGAAATATCTGATACTGAAAATTTTCACGAAGATGAATCCTTCGTGTTCCAGAGCGTTGTTTTTTACAGCTAGTCCAAAAAATTAATTATTGAAAAAAAAGATGTAAAAAATAAGAAAGGAAAATCTCGTTTAGAGGTTAACCTTGTGAAAATGTGGTCATCCCAAATCTGTCGACTTCACATAGTGATCGGAGATGCTCTTGATGATTCCATTGGAGGCATTGAGGCCGAGAATTCTAGACTGAAGGGTTGGGTCAAGGAATTGGAAGAAGCTTTGATTCCTATGCCATTGCTTGTCAATCCTTTGGCAATAGCCATGCCTGCCACCCCTGCAACCAAGTTAAAAGGATCTTTCAGCCTCCTCACATCATGTAGAGGATATGTGGAGAATAATATCAAGAAAAGAATGGAACTGATTACTGAGGTGTGGGAAACATCACAAACCATGACTTCCCTTGGAACGAGGGCACATAATTTTCTCGAACATTTGGAGGTGGATTTAAAAGATGAGGAACATTTTTATTTATACATGGTCCTTCCTTTTGGCACCATTGTCAACAATAATACGAAAACGAGAAGAAAACAACAAGATATCCCATCCAAAAACCAAATCGATCAACTAAATGCATGCTGGAAAGAAAAAGTGAAGAACCTACATCTCATTTTCCAGTCATGTGAACAAGCCATATCAAAGAAAGAAAAATTATTCACAAAGATTACCAAAATAGACTTAGCCAAAAGGACCAACGACTTCCAAGACCCCAACTTAATCGTCAACTCCTTTCCCTTAACTAAGAAAGCCTTCGATAAACAGGTTGATATTGTTAAGGCATTGTCTTTGGAAAAAATTTATAGCATCCTTGAATATGGTCAAGATGACGTCGACAACTGGCTAGTCGACTATTTAGTACAGAATGAGGAAATTGATGAGGCTCTGCGTAATCTTTCTATCGACTTCAGGGAATTAGAAAATGAAATTTTCAACATAAAAATTCGAAATGAGATCAATGTCGCCCCAATGAGAAGCTACATTAAATAATGGCTCGAAAGGGAATTTAAGCAGGCCGTTAATGAAAGGCAACAGGCAATTGCCATGATTCCAGTAGTCATCAATGACATCAATGAAAAGGAATCAGCAAGAAAATAGCAAAAGGGGTCATATGTACCATCACTGTAAGCCTATACTGATCACATCCTACTTTGTTTATCAACCCAGTTATTCCACCTTTTTAAATAGAAATGTCTATCCAAAGACTAGTACCTTTCAATTTATTCTTTTCAGATATTACACTCTACCGTCGCCCACTTCTTCTTTCTACAGTCCTATTTCTTGTACATGTTTCTCTTATGGTCTGTGGGAGCCCCAATCCTAGTCTATATGACAAACGCATTTAAATTTCCAGGAATATGTAACAAACAATATTAGTTTTTGATATATTTCAAACAAAACTGTTTTTTATCTCCTTTATACTTATGTCCTCATAAATTTTTATCTTCCACTATCTTTATGTTCCATGGAAGCCCCAGTCCTAGTCTATATGACAATTTCTAGAAATATGTAACTTTTTTGATATATTTCAAATTAAATTGTTTTTTATCTCCTTTTATATTTATGTCGTCATAAATTTTTATCTTCTTCTATTATGAATGTCAAGAAATTGTATTTATTTAATTTGAATATAACTTTTTTTCTTCCTGCCACATATACAGACAAAATACACAAAAAAATTCAACATAGCAAAATAGATTATATACTTTCAAAAAATAAATGGGACTCTAGATGCCACATGTCATTTACTGCATGGATACCACCTATGCTTCATGTTGCTTGCCACATCTCTGCTACAGTTTCCATCTGCCTTCGCAACTTTTTCCCATCCATGTGCATTTATTCCCAATTCAACCCGGCAGGGACTAAGGTGTCACACAGCAATTGTTTTTATTTAGAAAATGCATTTACATAATAAGAACTTGAATAATAATCGTTAAGTTTTAATGGTCATTATTAAAGTTCCCACTATGTTGATGCATTTTCTAAATGCAAATAGACATAATGAGAATCACTAAAAAAATTGAATAAGTTGTGGTAACAATGATCATTGATTTTTTATTGCAATGGTTTAAAACCTCACATCTTTATAAATGGTATGTATAATTTTAAATATACATAATGAAATTGAAATTATTGAACAAGACATGTCAACTAACATTTTAGAAAGAGTAGGTGTGAGAACATTTGGGGTTTTCTAGTTGGAAGCTACTTGATGGGACGTGAAGATCGGGTGCTTTACCCTAACGCCTATGAGGATCAGTTTTTCTACGGTAAACCCTCACCTTTATTTTCCCCTAGCACTGTGCAGGGTCCCCTCTCTTCTTGTGGTCCAGGGTTGGTGGAAACCCCTGTTATTGTCTATGTTCTGCCAGTATCCACCTACTTCATGACCTCGTCCACCTTTTCCCCCCATCTCTGTTGTCTTGGACCCTATTTTTTCATCCTTTTATGAGCAACAGCAATTTGTCCCCCCCTGGGTTTTCATATTTCTAGGGCTTCCTCAAGGATTCTTTATGGGGGTCTCAAGGGCATGAATGACCTTTCACCATTTTAGCCCAGTGTCGATGCTCAATGAATGCCCATCTATGGAGGACCAATTTCATCCCCAGTCACATCCCTTCCCTTTGTTCCACCTATAGGCTCCTTTACTGCTTCGAGTTTTTTTTAGTCTCATCCTGGTTCTATTGCAGGGGCCATTCACGCAATAGGTAGTGGAGAAGTTTCTCTTCTATAGCCTCCTAAGGGTTCATCGAGGTCCATTGGAGGCAGGGGTTCTCCAAAGGAACTGGTGGCTGCTAGTCTGACTCGCAAATGTCATTTTCTTTTCAAAACCAAAGGGAACATTGGAAGAATGGTGGTCGGCTTAAATATTGAGCTCTCTTAAGTCGAAGAAATGGCTAACTCCTTGGTGGTTGGAAAAGAAACGGGGTGACACATAGGGTTAAAAACCCTCACAGCTTAGGTAGATGCCACATAGAAGGGGGTTTTTAACCCACTTCCAGACATCCACATTCTTTCCAGAGGGTGGTTCCTATTAAAATTTAGTTCTATAGAAGACACATCGAAGGCCTTGGTAAAGGTTTGGAAAATTGATTCATTCTTCCCTGATTCTCTTTAAAAAATGGTCCCCATTGTTTGACACTACCAGGGAAATAGTTAACATGTTACCAGTTTGGGTGTGGTTGTCAGGTCTATCCCCTAATCTCTGGACAAAAAAGGTTTTCTAGTTCTTAGGCAATCGCGTGGGAACTTTCCTAATATGTGTTTCAAGGTGTCCAAAATTTGAAGCATAGCGCGTATTTTGGTATCGCTTAATGTAAGGAAGGGTTTGGCCGAAGAAATTGATATTGTTTTGGGGGACAAAGTTATCACTCAGAAGTTCGACTATGAAGGATTGTCGTTCTGGTGTCTCCGCTGCCACAAGTATGGGAATCTAGCTAAACAATGCACTCTTTCGTTCAAAGGTATTCACATCGTCGCTCATCATCCCACCACAAAGAAGAGGTCGTCTAGTCAAGTGGAGGAGGTTTCAACTGGGCCGAAAGAGGATCGATCAGACTCAATGATCATTGCTCAATCACAAGAACCTCAGACCATGGTTTCCTCCCCTTTGGTTCTCGGGGAAAGGGTTTATCCTTTCCAAAGTGCTCGAAGGGGTGACATGTCCAAGGGGTTTCCCCCACACCGAGGAGCATAACAGGACAGTAGATGCCCTCTCTAAAGAGGGCACTCACATGGTTTACAAGACCTGGTTAATTCATGAAGATCATGAGGGGGTTGGGCATGAATATTACCACAGACCCTTCATTGAGGCCATGGATGCCCCTACTTCCCAGAACTGATGGATCATTGTTACACATTATTTTATTCACCCTAATGATGATTTCACAAACATGTGTTCAAGCTCCCAACATGAATTTTTTCCTAAGAAAATCAACTTCTTTCCTCCTCTACAAGACTACTTTTTAGAAAGGGTCCACAGGCTGCATATATTATATAGTGCGGAAATCTATGATTTCAACAGGCTTCTCTATAGCTGACCCGCGGGGTTTCTGCAGGCTGCTATATAGGCAGGGTGCGGCGGTGTTCCAAAGCTAAAAGAGGAAAGAGGTTTCATGAAATTTCTAGAAGGGGAATCTTCTAGAATGTGAGGTGGTGTCCATATGGTTGCAATCCTACTGGTTTCTCTGATTTGGTGGGATCATCCTCATCCCTTTAACCACTTCACCTTCTCCTATATAATCATGGGCTTCTCATGGAAAACGTTAAGCAAGATCAAGCAGAGAATTGATGAAAGAATAGGCTGAAGACTGTGTGAAGAATCTTGCTCCTAGTGATGCTTAAGGCCTCCATTTGTCTATCAAGCCTTTGTGGATTATCTTCACGTGAATTTCAGAGCAAGTGTATGTGTGTGTTGGAACGAAGGACCACTAAAAGGGAACTTGTGACATCAAGGCAATTTGGTTGTATCTTCTACTTTTTCATTAATATAATACAGTGGCACGTCTCTTTCCCATAAAATGATTAGTATTTTATTACATGATTCCTTGATCACATGTTTAGGTTGTCATTGAATTCTACTATCAATGCTTTCACGTTGGTTGGTTTGTGTTATCGCAGATCTGATTCCACAAGAGCACTAGAGTGAAGCAGGGACAACAAAGATATAAGGAAGCGATTCATAAGGTCTATTATCTATTCCTCCTTTGGTAGTAAACTCAATGATCACAACTTAGGGAAAGCATCTTGTTCCGTCTCGTTTTGTTCTAGATTCAGGTGGATCTAGGGGGATTAGTTCATGTCCGCATCTACCGATTTACCCATTAACAATCATCTTCTCTTTTGCTACTGGTCATCATATATATTTTCTACTGCAAAATTCACTTTCACTCCGATGTACAGCCTACTTTAAATTTGATTTTGTAAATGGCAGATTATGTATTTCTGAAAACAATCATGTCTATTTAAGTGTCTCCCTTTTGTTAACAAAATGCTATTAGATGTCGATTTTGGACAAATGTCTAAATAATTTATGCAGACACTTTCGGTCTCTTTTTTGGGCTCTTTCTCAGATAGCAGAAATACTTGTGGCTCTTAAGTATTTTACAAAATGTAAATTTTATCTATTATAATAAAATTAACATTTTTTTTTTAAAAAAACATTTTAGAAAAAGTAAAAATGGTCTTCTAATTGTAAATATTTGTATGTTTAAGTACAAAATTGGTATTTTTAAGTACAAAAATTATTTGAATAGTGGATGATATCACCGTAAAAGTGTACATGATGATTTAGAGAACAAATAAATCAAATTTAAATAGTGTACATACTGTAGAACAAATAAATCAAAATTAAATAGTGTACATACTGTAGAACAAATAAATCAAATTTAAATAGTGTACATGACTGTGTATAGGACAAATAAATTAAATTTAAATGGAATACTAAATAAAATGTAATTATTTGATGTGATGAGTTTTAAATTTAAATCTTTTAAAAATTAACAAAATAAATTAATATATTAAAAAATAATTCATAACTTTTAGTTAAAATTATTTTTAAAATTGAAATTAAAAAAATGACTCCAAATATTTCTTTTAATAGAAAGTCAATAAAGTTATACTCTAACCACTTACCATATTCTACTTAAAACGCAATTGTGCATCGAAAAGACAAATCAGTATGAACAATCAAAACCTCATAAGTTTTTAATATGTTTTATTAGTCCCTGCCCTTCGCTGGTAGGGACTAATTGTAATCGATTTTCCAATTTATGTACACAAACCGATGAAAAAAAAAGCATTTTAACCAAAGTTTTTATTTATCCATTCAATTATCTCGCTCATTTTTTCGTATTTGACGTCTTATTTGGTCTCTTTTTGAGGTAATTTCACTTTATCAAAGTTGTTTCTTATGTTTTAAGTTAAGATTTTTCACCGAGATCTTGGGTTAAGCACATATTTGTTAATGCATCGTTCCAAGATGGATTAATGTTAGATTTTTACTTAGCATTAGTTTCGTTGTTTGTGTTAACATTTTCTGTTACACAAATTTATCATAAGTTTGATGAGTTCAAAACATTTATGTTGCGGTGTCTAGCCTGGTACTTGCGTTCATAGCTTAGTTCTCCAACTGTACTTTGCATGTAGAGATATCCAGATGTACTTTGCATGCAGAGTCCCCAGGGCTATTAAAGTGAGAGGAACATTTGATGCCACTGTGAAAGCATATTGTGCGAATAGCATTAGCTCCAGGGGAGATTGTATGGGAGAAAGGATCGTTTTCCAGTTTCTGATTTGCCAGAAAAAGATCAGCGCTTGAAGATTTTGATGACTGCAGATTAGTGCTTGAAGATTTTGATGACTGCATCGTTACAGAAATGGTAAGCGAATTATTGGGCATAAATGGCTCATGCGTGAATAGGTTTGCGAAATAGAGAAGGCATCTACGGGCCTTAGCTCCTCATGGACAAGGTGACTTTTCTCTTTGCCTATATTCTATTGTTCTAAAACTAAATGTTATTTGCCTCTATTCTATTGTTATAAAACTAAATGTTCAACCTGAGCCGTTAACTGGGTTGAAACAGTACGGTTTTTCAGTCACCGGAAATTCTGTAATTTAATTATATATATAGAATAATATTTATGACAACAAAAAATGAATATGATAGAGGTAAACCTGTGATTTCGTTGTTAGCAGTGCTCAGTTCAGAAATTGAATCCATGTTGTTGGAATTCATTCGTGCCTCTCAGATTTAATCTTCAGATTAACTGGAAAACTTCATGTCCATGGTGAATTTGATTGTCAAGATGAGAGCAATCTGTCAGGCCTTGATACAAAGAAGAAAATATTTGTAGATACTATCAGCTGATCAAACCCTTGATCAGTTGATTAAAACCCTCGAGGATTGATTGTCTCTTACCGAAGAGAAAATATTCACATATACTATCAGCTGATCAAATCATTGATCAGCCTAGCAGGAAGAGGTATTAAAACCCTCGTGGATTCATTCTCTCTGACTTCGGCACCACCAAGCTCCTCGACGCCCACACTTCCAACTGGAGTAAACTTGCAGGCTCCTTCGGATACATGGCCCCTGGTATAGCTACTGTTCATATTCTAGTCATCACAACTACAAATTTCTTCCCTCTGAACTATGGCTTGCAATTCCCCTCACCATCATTTCGTATTGTTCATATCTGAATTACTATGTATGTTTATGGTTATGTCGACATGCAATAGTGTGTAGAGATACTTGTTAAGGAGAAGCTAAGACACATGCACAAACCAAACTGCATCGATTTACGAAAACCTATTCCAAGTGTTCGACTTCGATCAATTTGATAAAACTAAGTTACAACGCGTCTTGTTTTATTTATTTATTTTTAATAAAAGGAAGATTTATATTAAAATCTGTGTTGTATGCCATAGCGAATTAAGGACATTGATAAACCTTAAGAAGACTAAATCTATTATGCAGTCCAAATTATTAACAAATCTATTATATAAGAATGATAGAAATGGCATTTAATTCTGATATATTGTACGTTTAGGTCCTGATCACTTGATTTCCTCACAAGGAATTCATTGTTATAACACAGGACAAAAAATTAAAATTAAATAATAGACAAAAGTTCGGATTCGGTGAGTCATCTTACAAGGGGTTTCAGGTGATTCATTTGGTCATCTCACTAGTTCTTGTTCTTGTCCAAATTTATTAAGTTGATCTTGCTGGTGGTCTTGGTACTGGGGACTACCATGTTCTTCGATCAATAATTCGCTGCAACAGGAGTGGAATAGCATTCTAACCCTATATTACTGTGCATTGAATTGATTGCATCAACAAGAGTACACATGTGAAAGATGGCCAAGGCTTCTATATCATTGAGATACTGCGAGATAATTGAGATAATTGAGATATCGATCACTTCCATGTATGTTGTTAAATATATACTTCAATATCGGCCAGCCAAAACAGAATTCAATTAATGAATAAGCAATTGTAACAGAGGCTTCTGGCATGGCCTCTTGTACATTGTTAGTTGTAAAAAACTTAAATTCAAAAACCTCGCGGATTCATTCTCTCTGACTTCGGCACCGCCAAGCTCCTCGACGCCCACACTTCCAACTAGAGTAAAGTTGCAGGCTCCTTCGGATACATGGCCCCTAGTATAGCTATTGTTCATATCTGAGTCGTCACAGCTACGAATTTCTTCCCTCTGAACTATGGCTTGCAATTCCCCTCACCATCATTTCGTATTGTTCATATCTGAATTATTGCATATGTTTATGGTTATGTTTCCATGCAATAGTGTGTGGAGATACTTGTTAAGGAGAAGCTAAGACACATGCACAAACCAAACTGCATCGGTTTACGAAAACCTATTCCAAGTGTTCGACTTCGATCGATTTGATAAAACTAAGTTACAACACATCTTGTTTTATTTATTTATTTTTAATAAAAGGAAGATTTATGTTAAAATTTGTGTTGTATGTTGTAGTGATTTAAGGACATTGATAAACCTTAAGAAGACTAAATCTATTATGCAGTCCAAATTCTTAACAAAACTTTTATATAAGAATGATAGAAAAGGCGTTTAATTCTGATATACTGTACTTTTAGGTCCTGATCACTTGATTTCCTCACAAGGAATTCATTGTTATAATACAGGACAAAAAAATAAAATAAAATAATAGACAAAAGTTCTGATTCAGTGAGTCATCTTACAAGGGGTTTCAAGTGATTCACTCGGTCATCTTACTAGTTCTTGTTCTTGTCCAAATTTATTAAGTTGATCTTGTTGGTGGTCTTGGCACTGGGGACTACCATGTTCTTCGATCAATAAGTCGTTGCAACAGGATCAGGGTCTCTCTGCCCTGAGTATTTGAAAGGTCTACCCTCTCCGACATAGTTGTCAATTAGATGAAGATAAACCTTTAAACTCTAAATGCTTCATTCTTGAGCACTACAAATTTTGTGTGTTGTGTGCACTGCAGTTATGCTTGATATTGATATCAGTTTGGTGACTATAACACAGTATATTATTTTATCTCAAACTTACTAATTGACCGTCTCTCTATCAATGAGAAGCTACTAATTCCACGACAGGGACTTGTTGCTCTACAACTCCCTTGTTATTTTTATAGTGGGTATATTAACCTATTTATATTTTTTAATGATATGAAAAACTTAAATACAAACTTTGCGTGGTATAAACTTAACTGGCAAAGTTTCATTAAGGGGGGCTAACCATCACATGCGTTATTGACATTGATGTTAGTAAGTAGACTCAAGCATATGATAGTGTTTTGTACGATCATTTATAGACAAGAGATGTACATTTATAAAATTCAAAATAATAATAGGTGGCATAAGAAACCAACTTGATTCACTAAGGTTGTTAAATTTAAAAAGATATAAGGTGAAATTATTCTTATTTAACCAATCGAAAAAAAAATTAAAGTCATGTTTGAGTTCAATGTTTATATAATGTTAAAATTATTTTGTACAAGTTTGTACTCTAATATATATGAGAACACGCATTATTATGAATATAGATGTATTTTAGATATTTTGTTTTTGGGCAATTAAGTAATAAATTGGTTAAACTTCAAAACTTTGAGGGTCTAGGGTTTCATTAGAGAATTGTTGTGTTAGGTTTAAATAAATAGTTGTTGGGCAATTATGTAATAAATTGGTTAAACTTCAAAACTTTGAGGGTCTAGGGTTTCATTAGAGAATTGTTGTGTTAGGTTTAAATAAATATCACTTAAGAAATTAAGAAATGTCCAAACATAAGAGTGCGCATCAAACATCCTTAAAATCATTTGAGAATCAAATTTATTGGTGGGAAAAAATAACTAAAAATAAATAACAAAAAAAAAAGGAAACAAAGCATACATGCTCCTTGGTATGGTAATTATTGAAGCCCCAAATTCTAAAAGCTCGAAATCAAAGGTCAATTCCAAACAATTAAGAGATGAATCGAATGATGTTATGATATTTAGACATTTAGGAGTTAGTTAAGATCAACTTGATCTAATATATTTTTAGGTAAAGTGTGTTTATTTAGTGTATTTCATTAGTATGCATTTGTATTTATGTAATCCGAGAATCACGATATGTTCTAGACATAAAGTGATTTGATGGATCATATTCTCCTCAATACTAATAACTATATCAATCCATGGCTTAACACTTGATTGGTCCATGATATTTATTTAAGGAGCATGGAGGGTCGTTTGTTGATGGTCGAATGTGAGAAAGTTTTATGTAATTGATTTTATTTTGCTTTAATATATTGCCTCAAATGGTAGCATTGGCTAGGGCCATGGACTATCTCCCCCTTTGAGATTTTTAACCACCTAATACACTAGTGTATTGATCTTTGATTTGTTTGTGTGATCAATTGCTTAAGGTGTTTGACTTGTGTGCAAATACCATGTTTTGTCAAACATGGTATCAAATCTCATATGAAGACCCACTCTTGTTGTTGATCGAGATCCTAAACCTATGTCGCCACATGTATCAAAAGATTTATGGGTTCTGCTATTTCTCTGCAGTGGATTGAGTGGGATATTTCATTGCATCCGAAATAATTCTTTCAACTGGAAAAACTTTTCATTTCACCCAAAAAGGTTTTCATTTTACCAAGATACGACGATTTTTGTAAGATCTGTAGGTATAAAGTTTCATTACATGTTTTAAATTTTTTATACTGTGTTAATGGTTTGGTTTTTATGTTTCTATTTCCAATTTGCTACCATGTCCAATCTACGTACACTCTTTGTTGTGTGTTTTCTACAATTTCAGCAAACCAAAAATAGAGCAGAAAGTGTTTTATTTTTTACATATGCTCTTTTCTCTGTGCTTTATGTGATCTCAGCAAATCAGAGACATATAGAGAACTTGCATTTTTTTAGTAGATTAACTGAGATCTAACCTGAATATTGTTAAGTTTCATATTTGTTTTTTTCAAAATTTTGCTTGTTTTTATGTGTGGTTGTGTTGAAGTTTGTTTCATGTGAAAACAATGGGGTAAGCACGCACTTTGAGGAAAAAAATATAAAAAAAAACTTCATCTTTTATAACATTTGTTATATATTTTGCAATAATTCATTTGGTTAAAAATTATTTTATTATATAAGAATTATTGAATTCAAATATTTATTTTCATTAAATTACTTTTTGAAAAAGTTCATACAACTTTAAGTTATCACTTAACTTTGTTGTATAGTGTATTTCACTTAAATTATAAAAGTGAATCACTTTTAATGTAACTTTAATTTTATTCTTTTAATTACTTTTTGCATGCATTTTAATTTAAGTATCTTCGTTGCAAAAGTAGTTCTCACTTTTTTCCAACAAAAAAATTGTTCATTATATTAATATATAATTTGTTCCCGTGGAAAAAAATCTAAGCCAGTTAATTACATCCTACAAACTGTGAAAACTTAAGTACAAGTTTGTTTGCATATGGTGGGATACAAGCTTCCCAAAAAACATTATGAAGAGTGTAACCCCAAAAAATAAATCGACAACCTTCGATTAAGTATGTAGAAAAAAAACACTATAAGAAGTGCTATAGAAAAAATCGCTTACAACCATTGGGTGGGGCCCTCAAGTCCATCTACCCAATGGTTGTAAGCGATTTTTCCTTCTTGCTTCTAGAGTGCTATCTTGGAGAGTAAATCAGCATCCTTGTTTTGATCATGATAGATATGCGAGAAACTGATATCCCTGAAGGATTTCTAGAGCTCTTTGATTCTGTCCTTCCATCCCAATAGTGAGACAACCTACAGTTTTCATTTTGGATTCAACCAGTTGATTACAATTTTAGAGTCACCAAATATTTGCAATGCTTCAATGTTGAATCTAGTTGCCAAGTTGAGAGTATCCCAAACTCCAAGTATTTAAGCTCTGGTGTTGGTACTTGGACCACAATTAAAGGTCCATTTGTAGAATGAATTATCAGTCAACCTTAACAACCCCCCTGCCCCACTTTGAAGACCATTAGATTGTGATGCTCCATCAAACCAACCCACAGATGTGCCTCCTTGAAAGAGAATCTAAACTATTTTTGGGATTGCCACTTTTTTTGGAGTTGTCATGTTAGCAACAATTTCAAGTGTTTTATAAACAACTGAGCTAGCAGAAGGGATCACATTTTCAAAAATGTTCTTATTTCGTTCCATCCAAACAAACCAACATACTAGAGAAGGAAGGGTGAGATGGTTTCTCTCCTTTTAGCCCAATTTTCATAACAAACAATTAAAGAGTTTCCTTCCCATTCAGAATTTAACTTTTGTTCACATTTTATCCTATCCCAGACTTGTTTTGTGAAGGTACACTTGACAAAAAGATGCAGCATTGTCTCTGAATCACTTCTACACAGTTGGCAGATACTAGGACCTTCCCATCCTTTCTGTTGCAAGATGTCCCAAGTAAGAATTTTATTTTCAATAGTTAACCTGGTGAACAGTTTGAATTTTTGTGCAATGTTCCAGGTCCATAGGTGTCTCCTCTAGCCACCAATAGATCGATGCCAGAGTTTATTTGTTAAATCACAATAAACATTTTTGGCAGTAATAAGTCCAGATTTATCTCCCCGTGTCCACTTGAGCTCATCATCTTTGTTTTGTAGCTACACATCCGATCCCAACAGTGCCCTGCAGATGACATCTCATTCTAAGGCCAAGTCACCAAAGAGTTGGATCTCATCACAAGATATCTAGTTGACTGTTAAAAACCCTGTCATGGAGATACCTCTTGCTTGGTAAAGGTATCTAATGTTTTTATGGTTTAAGAAAGTTATGAGCTCTGGAGATAAGAAAGAGGTCTTCCCCAGTCCCAAAATACAGTCCTTACCAATTATTACCGAGTGACTGAACCTCGTATTTCAACACAGCCAGTGAGTGATCAAAGTTACCGACTTTAAAAGATTTTTCCAAGTCTGTGAGGTCGATCTCGTTGTGGAAGAGGTCATTATGAACCCGGTGGAAACCAAACAGAAAGGGAGATATTTTTATTTTATAAACATATGCCATATCCCCTCCTTCATCAGCACATGCTAGAGAGAATTTGATTCCAAAGCTCTGTTAAAGTGAAAAATATTTCTTATCCCCCAGCCTCCCTTTTGTTTTGGTTTGGCTAGCAAATCCCAACTACATAAGTGAAAATGTGGTTTTTCGCTACAGCCCAACCAGAGAAAATTGTAAGTTCACTTTCTAATATTATCAAGTACCGAGGCTGGTATGGCTTCCAGTGTCATCCAAAAAACAAGTTGACTTTCAAGTACAACTTTGATTAGAGTGAAACGACCTCCTAGGGAAACCCATATATTGCACCAATGACCAATTATTTTTTCAAACTTTGCTACTAGCCAACTCCAATCCACTGCCTTATAAGAAATGGCTTTTATAAAGTAACTGAGATACCTAAATCCCACAGAAAGATCTAAAATTGTAGGGAAAGACTTCTTTAAAAAGTTTCAAGGATTCCCCTTGAATTCCTGCAAAGTGAAAGGTCGACTTTGTCTAGTTTATCTTCAATCTCGAAGCACTGCAAAAGATGTTTAGAATGTCTTTTATTTCCTTCCATTCCTGTAAAGAATCATTTGTCATGATTAAGACATCATCCACAAAGAACATATGAAGGATATTTACAATCCTAGAAACCTTCACCCCTGTTAGCTTCCCTTCAGCCTGTCCTTTTTTAGCAGCAGGCTAAGTCCTTCCATAATCAAAATAAATAGCAACGGAGAAAGTGGACAGCCTTGCGTCGGGCCTCTGCTACTATGGATGAAAGGTGAGGTCTCACCATTTATAAGGACTGCAAAATTTTCAATAGTCACACAACTCATTATTTTATAAAACTGGGTCACTTCGTATAAAAATAATTTATTTGTAAAAGTAAACTTTTAGGCAAAGTCAGAGAAGGAGAGGATTTTTTTTACTCAATGACCTCATTGTGCATCCATCACCACATGGGTCAACCTCTACCTACCACGTGGCACTTTGGTTACTTTTCATGTCTTTCTTAAAAAAATGCATAACTTTGGCATTCGAAGTCCGTTTTTAGTGTCATTTTTTTAAACTACCTATTTTTTTTAGAGCTTTCCATCCAAATTGCCAGTTTCTACTTTTGAAGCCATATTACCTACATATTTTAATATGGTTAGTCCAAGTGATATTTTGCTTACCAATTAAAACCATTTTTCATGGAAATGTCACATGGAGGATGTACTATGAAGAAGGACTTTGCCCAATTACCTTGGGAAAAGAAACTACCCCCACTAGTGCTTCAAAAAATCCAAATGGGATAGTAAAAATGACAAAGCATGTGGAGTAATTGGAAAGTTTGTATCTAGTGATTTAAAATTTCACCTTCAAAGAATGTATAACCCAAATGAAGCTTGGGAAAAGCTAGAAACTATTTTTGGTAATCACAATAAGATTTGATCCCACCGGCTTGAAAACCAATTGATTTCTTTAAATCTTAATGATTTTTCTTGCATTGAAGATTATTTATCTAAGTTCAAAACACTTAGACTTTTACTCGAAGACTTTAAAATAGAAAAGAATGATGCCCACTCTATGTATGTTATTCTTGTTGAGCTTGGTAGTGCATATGTTATTTTTTAATTTACTTTTCGCTCCACTAGAGAAGCTCTAGGGGATGCTTACACACAACCCTCTCTTGAATATTTTTGTGATTCTTTGATTAGAGAGAAAGATAAGCTCTTGCATATTGGAGGGATTAGCACTGCAAGTAAATTTAACAAAGCCTTGTGGCCCAATAGAAGGATAAATCCACACATCCAAAGAAACAACATCCTCGCAACAACAAGAAAAGAAAGGGTCCCCAACTTTCTTAGCCAACTTCTACTCCCAATGGTAACAAAGGACCAAAATAAAAAAGCATGAATATTGAGAGACATTACAATTTTTGTGGGTGAGATGGTCATCTACAGTCTAAATGTTTCAAGAAGATGGAGGCCTTGAAAGTAGTGATCAAGAAGCACACCATCAATTTTGATTCTTCTTCTTCTAAGTCTTCTTCCCATCGACATAAACTTTTTGCTTTTGGTTTTCCATTTAATGCAACATCTACTTCTTCTTCTAATGAGTGGCCTATTGATTTTGGAGCATCTTATTGTATGGCTAAGGCTAAAGCCATTTTTTTTGCTCTTAATGAATGTAACACCAAATAAATATTTATTGGTAATGATAGATCTATTAGTGTTGTAGGGTCTAGAACAATTTAGCTAGACGATGGTTATTTTAATGATGTATTATGTGTTCCAATTATCTTGTGCAATATTCTATTAGTATATCAAATCACTCATTCAAATGTAAGGTACAATAGTAAAGTTTTCATATTACCAAGTTGTAGTCAAACATTTAAAAGATCATAAGCACATCCTAGCAACTAGGGTTGTTGATGATATTACCTAGTTGTAAAGATTTGAAAACCTTGGGGTCATAATATTTTCCATTGGTTTTTATTGTTCATAGAAATGACTTTAGAAAAAATTGGTATGAGTGGTTTGGTCATCTAAACCATCACTCATTGCAACAACTATGTAATCAAAATATGGTGACTACTCTTCCTCTCATTTCTTGCAGAGATGGTGTTTGTGCCAAATGTGTTCTCGAAAAATAACATCGAGACAGTTTTGGCAAGCATGCCTCTTGGCACGCCTCATCCCCCTTGTAGTTTGTTCATAGTGATTTGTGTGGTTAGCTTCCTTCTCCTTCTTTCTTTGGGTTCAAGTTCTTCTTAACTATGAATGATGACTTCTTCAAATGCACTTGGATTTATTTCTTAAAACTTAAAAGTGAAATTTTTGACATGTTTTTGGCCTACAAGGCCCTTGTAGAAAATCAATCTGGACATCAACTATAGAAGTTAAGACAACAAATAGAGGCGAAAATGTTAACAACAAATTTGCAGCTTCTTGCACTACACAAGCCATTCAATGCAACATATTATTCCATACACACCATAACAAAATGGTGTTGTTGAAAGAAATAATCGCACATTAAAGGAAATGACAAATTGTATAATCCAATTTAAGGAATTAAGTCCTCATTTTTTGGCAGAAGCCATTAATTGTGCCAATTAAATAGTCAATCACACTTGTGTCACTATGGAGACAAAAAATATGTTTGTATAAAAAAAATACTTGAAATATACATCACACATGTAATATTAGCATGATTTATCATACATATATTGTTGTCATCAACATATTTGATGTTATCTGTTTAGGTGGTGCCTCATGAGAGCTCCCAAATTCCCTTCACCAACCACTTGACAAGTATATTTTTGTCCTTATTCACTCTTGGTTACACAATTGACAACCTCCATGATTAATAATCATACCACACTTAATACAAATGTAACAACATATATTTTTATACATGTCTATATGCACATTGCTACATATTTATATGTAGATGCATTCCATCAAGTTTTATGTCTTGCATTTATGTGCACTCATGTGTGTTAACTATTTGCAGATTATCGCATTTCTCAATCTCGAGAAATGTAAATGCATAGCAGGGGATGGGTTCAGAAAAACTCCCTTCCAATTCCTAAACCTGGAAATATTTCCACCATTCATAACTAATTTCTTCTATCAAGCAGTATTATCATGATACACTTGAAGAATAGGGGTTATTGATCTGTTGTGGTTAGGGGAAACCCTAGCCGTGGACACCCGATATTGTTTCCTTTTCTCGACACGGCTCCTCTCTTCTGCCATATGCAGACGCAGACTCAAAATCAACTGACTCTTCTTGGTTCCTCGTGTGGTGGCTCTCCTTCCAATGTCTCCTTTGTTGTCGAGTGGGGATCATTTTCTTCATGTAGATCTACAGGTATCATCTGCGCTCCCCGAGTTGTTGTTGGTTCGGCTGGCGGCTGGGATCATTTTTTTGCACTGTGAGTGGATCCGGTGGTTTCAAGTTGTTTTCTTGCTTATGGGTGCATTTGCGGGGGTGTTGCATGGTGTTTTCCTTCTTAGATCTATGTTTCTCTCGGAGAGTTATATGTTTTATTTCACTCCTATTTTTGTGGTTCCTCCATTTGGGTTCTTCGGTTGTTCAAGGTTTGATGTATGCTCAGATCTGGCTCCTTTTGGTCACTGTCAATGTTTTATTCTATATGGTCGGGGTTATGCTAGAACTTTGAGGTCCTTTCCTTTGGCATGAGGTCAGGCTCTGACACTTTGAGGTCCTTGGAGTGGGCGTGTAATTCTTGGTATTACTATTGTTGGTTGGTATCTTCATCGTGGTTTTTTCTTTCTGGATCTGTTGATGTGTAGGTTTTCATACCTCTCTAACCTGTTCCTTCTATCCACGAGAGTCTGTTTGGATTGCACTGTTTGGGGGTTTATTCTATGACGGGCTCTCTTGGCACCTATAGAATGTAATTTGGTTCTCTTCGGATGAATAGAATTACGCTTTTTTTCTGAGGAAAAAAAAATCATCATGCTACACTTAAACAAACATGGATTGGCCTAATGGTTAAAATGTGCCTTTTGTCTTCGAAGGTCGCAGGTTCAAATCCAGTGGGGGTGTGGTAATTTGTCCATTGGAAGTAGCTTGGGTGGTTGGGAGGAATGGTTGTTACCCTCCCCGCCCAGGTTCAATTCCTTGTAAGTGACATGTGATGCCCTTAAATGGGTATATAATATACTCTTGTTGTTGAGTAAGATGCTCTTGATGTTGAGCCCCCAATATTCTGAAAATGCTCAGCCTCCCCACGTCCTCTCACGGATTTCAGGGGGGTTTTCCATGGACATAGCGAGTACTGGTCTTTGGTGTCGTGAACCACATGTAAAAATATATATATATTATCATGCTACACTCAATAACTAACTACATTAACCAAGAGTCACACATACGACTCTTATTTACCAATTAAAAATTTATATGTCGATTGCAGACAAATGCATTGCATGCATTTCTTACTAATGGAACCAACAACCTTGGTCCCTTCTCTTATTATGCTTGACCTTGAATTCAACTATGCCAAGTACTCTTAGCCATCCCAAATGCAACATTCAACTTGCGAGTTGACAAACACCTTATATTGTCATGCTCTAATTGAGCAAATTGTGCTTCCACATCATTGTACAAGCACCATATATGTGGTCATCCTTGGTTATTTTTACATATAGTGTGCTCATAATTCATCATAGACCTCTTTTTCTAAGTCTATACTCTGAGGGTTGTCCACATTGACAATTTTCCTTGTCATCTCAATTCCAAAGGCTCTATTATGAAATTATTTCAAAGTAACTAGAAATTTGTTTCCCAAACTTGAGTCTTATATTATATTTTCCTCTTAAATAAATTTGCAACGCCTATACTCTTGTCTCATTCTGAGTTTGGAATTGAAAGTTACAACACCTGGAAGGGCACAAACTACCCATTTTGTGTGCTTCTGCTAATGCAAATCAATGTCAAAGACCATCTTCCATCACTAGGGGAAGAAAATTAGGTAAAAATTCNCAATATGATAACTTGCCTATGTTGGCACTCTGTCCATTGTCATAAAATCTGGCGAAAATCACTATCTTTCAAACTGTAAAGATATGTGAAATTTTCGATGTGACATGTTGTCCAGATTACTGAAAATATGTAATATTGACTAGGACAAATTTTCCACAATTGTTGTCTCGTGTTATTTTTCCTTAATATGCAATTGCTAAAATTGCTAAAAAAAAGTGTCTTGAAATAATGGATTTGGCCCTACTCTACCAATTTTGTTAAGAATCCTTTAGAACTTTCCAAATGTTTTTTTGGGGGTTTCTTGTCCCTACCTATAGTCCGACTACAAATTTCATTGTGAATGGAGTTGATGGCATGAAACACAATCTTGTCCTTTGAAATTTGCTTTTGCATTATTTCGAATCTGTCATCGAGGGACTCAGTTTTCTCTCTAATTTTTTTTGGATCATGGGCATTGAGTGAAATTTTCAAGGATGATAGAGGAAATAATGAAGTAAATTGGATGAAACTTTTAGAATATAGTTTTCTCTATGTTTCAAGTTATAGGTTGTGTAACTTAGGGTTTTTGTCTAATCCTCAAACGAGACTTAAATCGGTGGTTTGGGTAAACCAATTATATCTAAAAATTGATAGATCTAAAATGAGTGCTACTAGTGGCATTGGATAGAATTTACAAACCATGGTGTTTTGGGTCCAAATTTCAGAACTATTAGGGGAATATTGGTGAATTTACAATCCATACAAGTTTCCTCTCTTGAAAGAAGGCAAAAATAGAAGGTTGTGGTTATTACACCATAACTTTCTCTTGGAAGGTCCAAATTGCATGTGAGATGTGAGATCCTACAAAGGAAATATTCAAGTAAATAATTTAAAACTTTCTTAAATACAATATTAAAATTTGTGAAGTTGTAAAAGGTTCAAGATCAACTAGTAGAGAAAATATGAAATCAAGGCTTTATAAGGTGTATCAACTTAAATTGTAATAACTTTCGATTGTAAGCTCAATTTATTGTGATTCAAAAGTGGTTAGGAAGTGGAATCAAAGATGAATATATAAGTACCAATTTTGGTACCATTTGAGGATAAGTTATTAAAAAACAACCATTATCATGGAGAGAAACAAGACTGATCTTATAGGAGCAACAAAATTGGAAGATATTGCCAAGTGGAATAACATGCCAAGAGAACTATGGAATTCCTCATCAATTCTAAGAGCTAGTCAACAAAAGAGGCAACTTAGAAGGACAAATTATTAATATAGAAGCATTTGTATATAATCAATCATACACTTTTTTGAAGGGGTAGGGTATGTTAATCCCTTGGGTCTTGGGGCATTACATTGATATTGTTATATTTTTTGTTGGCATTATTGATTAGCTCACTATTTATGATTGTATCATTTGTCTCTTATATATATCAAGGATATCTAATTTAGATTTTATCAAGAGTTATTTGTAAACATAAGGTGTAAAGGAGGTTGCCACATTCCAATGACATTACTATTTATTCATTTTATATCACTATCAAGGTGTGGCATCACTTTTTCTTTTTGTTTTTTATGTTATTTGGGTGACTTGATCCATAATAGTATCATGGCTCTAACATTTGTTTTTCTTATAAATAGTAATATCCTTGACTCGAGGGTTAGTTAATTCACAGATACTCTTGTGTGAAGTCCATAGAGGTCTAGAGTCAATTTCTATCAGATCATTTGGATTTACTAGCTGCTTCTACAGTCGGTGGTCAATCCACCTCCCATCCCAAAATTTCGAGGAAGAAGGGGAATTGTCTCATAAGGATTGGCCCAGTACCAACACACCCATTCTTTGCTTAAGTGAGTAAGTGTGGCATGATATTATTTTCTTAGAAAAAAAAAACATCCTTTATAATGGTAATTAATTTTATCAACCAAGACCTCAAAAACTTAAAAATGCACATTTACTTTATAGTTTGATTACACTTTTTAGTTTAAATGATCACTTAGATAGTTATATAATATATTTCATATATATATATAACTTATGATGTATCGTACATTTTCATAGCAACAATGTTGATAAGGTGATTGCAATGTGAGTGGGTAGAGACAATATAAGTAGGGGAGTAGTATAAATATTATCCAAAAGTTATTTGAAAATGCTCATTTCATTGGAATTCGGTAAAACAAAAAATAAATTCCTTTAATTGAGTAGGATTTATGTTTTCTAAGTATATTGTTCGATTAAGACACCCTCAAAACCCCTAGATGTACTTTGAAACTATACCTAGAAGTTTGATCAAGTGGAAATATGAGAATCACCAAAATTTATATTGAAATGATGATAGGACCATTCACTACGAAGAGTGTAATTTTTTATAACTTTTATCTTATAGTAGGCAATGAGAACTTATTAAATCATTTTTTTAATCACAATGTCTATGAGGCAATGAATGTCTTAATATTGTCTAATCGTGAATTTAAAATATGTAGTATTTTTTATTTAATTTTACTTATTAGTCCTTGTTATGGGACTATAGTAATGAGTTTGCTTTTGATGTGATATTGATGTGACATTAATTTGCTTTTGATCATAAATTTGTGTATGCAATGTAATG
>SNQJ01S0024055.1:106058-128259 GCA_010110895.2 Picea sitchensis
AATAAACAAAAACTTATAATTTTTCCAAATATAAATAATAAACAAAATTAATTGATATAAAGATAGCGATATAAGTGAGTGAAATTAGCATATTAGGTGTTTATTCCATACCTTGTAATTAGATATAATTAATAATTTGTGATTAAAAGTTTTCGAAAATCACATTAAGAGATATAAAAAAAATTAAAATACTTTTCATTATATCTATTTTTATCTAGAAAATATATTAACAATGAAAACTTTTTTTTTAAATATTTTTCATTATTTTTATTTTTATTTAGAAAATACATTCATTGTAATAACTTGAATAATGATAGTCATTATTCAAGTTTTCACTATGGCTAAACGTAATGAAAAGCACTTTAAAAAAATGTCTTTGTGTTGCTCTAATAATGACTTGAGTTTTGCCCCGGATGGGGTGCCTAATTGAACATGAAGGACGCAACACAACATAGAGTTACCCAGCCAGGCCACATGGCCACAGGTGGCAATCTCACGTCATGTCCATCCTCTCAGCATAGGGCCACTCGGCCAGGCCACATGTCCACAGGTGGCAGTCTCACGTCTCGTCACTTTGGCATTTATTGGCTGGCAACTTCTCTGTCGTCACCTTACCTCCCACACACGCACCCGGCAGCTTACATGCTTCAGCACCTTACCTCCCTCATGCAAGTCTTCATGGCGTTGCACGACGAGACATATCGGTCACCTCCGCGCCATAATGCAGAGTTTTCTCATGATCTTTTATTTTGAAGCGACCTCCCTGGAGCTCATTTCATTCACAGCTCTGATCTTCAGACCTGGTGCGTTTCTTTCTTGAAAGTTTTGGAGTTCTCTGGTGCTTACCCTCCCTCCTGGTGGCTTCTGGTGCGCATAGACCCTCCTTTCATGCCACATCTCAGGGGTAGATCAAGGCGTGGTGCAGCCTGGTATCGGGCCCGGCGTAGGGAACCTCCTCCTTTAGTTCAGTCGCGTGCAGCCCAAAACCCTTCTCCAACCTTTTCCCCCCACTGCACTTAGGCCTCTCCCCCTCCTCTAGCTCCCATGGACACCCAACCACCAAGAGAATTCTTTTCCCCTCCCCTCACCCGCTTAGTCATCCCTTCTCCGTCAAAACCGAAAGTGGACCCTGAAACTGGCCTCTTCCCCCTCTAAAACCCCTTCAGTTGTAGAATTGAATGGTTTGATCTAATGGGCAATTTAATTGGCTATGCGCCACCTCCTCCCTCGCCCCCTCTCCATCCCTTTCTTCCACCCCTAGCCCATCCCGCCCCCACAGTTTCGCCCTCATCCCCTCACCTGGACTCTTCTTCCTCCTCCCCTCTCTCCCACCGGCCTTCTCCCTTGAATTTCAGGGACACAGAGTGGGCTGAGCTCTCGACCACTCTTGACAGCATAAAAAAGGAGTTGGAGGACATAAAAACGGCCATGCGTGAAGTGCAATCAAGGGAAGATGATAGATGGCGCAGGGTGGATAATGTGATGGTGTTTTTGCAAGACCTACGAAGAGCCATGGCCGATCGAGAAAAAGGGAAAGCACAGGTAGCACAGGTCTACGTCGGACCGCGTCTTGGTCCAGGTCACTAATGCTTTCCCATGATTTATCTTTTTCTTAGTCAATATTTCGGCCCTGCGTGGCACAGTAGAATGTATGCCTTCCTGCATTTGACATTTGGCCCTGAGTGGCCACAAAGACAAAATTCATCTTACAAACTAGACATCAGGCAACGATGGTTTCCCAACTGGGCACTGTTACCCCTCTTTTGACTTTGGACACCTGGAAGAAGTGGTTTCCCAACTGGGCACTAATGCCAGGTAATCAGATAACTCTCAGGCATCTGTATTTTTTGATCAGGATTTAATACACAACCTAAATTACAAAAAAAAAAAAACAATGACTTGAGTTTTGATTGCAATGGTTTGAAACCTCATATCTTTTATAAATTCTATGTATAGTTTTAAATATATATAATGAAATTGAAATTATTGAACAAGACATATCAAATAACACGTGAGAAAGAGTTAAAAATATCTTCTAATTGTAAATATTGTTATTTTTAAATTGTTTAATATGTAATTAAAAAAATGAAATGTGGTTTAATTATCGAATGATAATTTTTTTACGCGCGGCTCTGCTAAGGTTCCAACTACGAGCACTTCCCTAAGTCATTTTTGTGGCCATGGAGGTCGAGGAAGGGGGGCCTCCTGGCCCCTCTTATAGCTCTGTCATCGCCCCTGAGCAGGGCTTCAAGCACTTCAAGCGACTTCCCTTTGAGATTCCAGTGGAACTGAAAAAACATCCTTTGGGAAGATGAGATGTCGAAGGAGAAACCTATGGAGATTGACCCTAAATCAAACCATCCAAAAGTGGATCACACCTGGGAACCTGGAAAATGCATTATGCAGGCTCCTATCTGATCCGGATTTATGAAGGAACGCAACAGAATACACAAATAACCATGAATACAAAGATGTAGCGGAAATAACACTTCATTTCATTAATATCAAAGAACTGAAATTTGTCTACAAACAGAATAGAAATAGACTAGCTAGGGAACTGGTAGCTCATCTCTGAGAAGAGATGTGGCAGCTACAAGCCTCTGAACTCTGTGTTCCAATTAGGTTCAAAGGCTTATCTATTATTGAGAAACAATGGAAACCCTAAACATCCAAAAAACCTAACCCTAGGAGATGAAACCCCTGAATATGGGCCTCGTCGGGGTAAATTGGTACATCAATTTCCCGGGGTCGTAACTTTGGAATACTATCTTTGTTTGATGCATATGATACATCGTTAGAAATATCTATCCGAGGACTACAATAGTTGGTAGAAAATATCATGATGATATTTTTCGATCGGACCATGCCCAAAAAACGTCGTCATGGCCTCAAAACGGCTCTGGAAGTTCAGGACATGAAAAATTGCCATAAATAGTAATTGTGCTACAATTAAGGAAACTAAAAAAATAAAAGAAACAATGGTGGGGGTCCAAATGGAATAGGAGGGTAGTCACCAATATCCACCTGGATCATTCCTCGCCCCTTAGGAAGCAATTGTCCCCATTGCGTTGAGTTCCTCCATGAAATGAGGAAACTTCTCTTGAACTTGGTCCCTGGTGAGCCACTTGCCCTAGTGAAGGACTTAGCCTAATTTGACAACTTGATACAGATGGATCCTCTGTTGACGAGTGTTCTTGATCTGTGTTTCCATAATCCGATCAGTTGTGGCTTGTTCCATGCAGTCTGGGTTTAACTTTGTTGGTGTGAGTTGTTCTGCCATGTCGGATGTGTCCAGTAGAGGTGGAAAGTAAGGTCAAAGGCGGTCCACATTGAACATTGGGTGCAAACCAAGGAATGGTGGGATATTGAGATTGAAGGAATTGTCCCCTACAGCCTTGGTGATGTGTATGGCCCATATCGGAGCAGGCGAATCTTGCGGTGGGGTCCAACGAGGCGCTTCTTCTACAAATGTAGCCACACTTTGTCACCCACCTGGAAGTTTTGTTACACCCGATGTTGATCATGGCGTTGCTTGTACTTAGCATTGGCTATGTCCAGTATGTCATGGACCTACTGGCGAATGTGTTGAATGCACTCAATGAAGTTGTTCGCCTTGGAAGATTCAAACTGGACATGAACCGAATCAACCTGAGTAGCTGCAAATGGTATGGCTACATCAATGGGACATAGTGGCTGGAATCCCAAACCCACCTGAAAGGGGTTGTGGTCAGTTGAGTTGTGGAGGGCCCAGTTATATATATGTTGTACATAGGGGAGGCTCTCATCCCATGTGCATGGATGCTTTGAGTTTTACATGCGCAAAATGTGTATCATCATCATGTTGACGACCTTTGTCTGGCCATCAATTTGGGGATGGAAAGTTGTGGACTTGGTGAGCTTGGTGTCCAGCATTGACCAGAGGTTTGACCAAAATGTACTGAGGAACCTGTTGTCCCTATCTGAGATGATAGACTATGGGATCCCAAAGTTTACCCACACTCATTCAAAGAAGAGTTTAGCAATGGCTTCTACTGTGATATTCTTCTTGCAGGTCGCCATAATGGCCATCTTCGAGAATCTATCGATGACCACGAAAACATAGTCGTTGCCATTCTTAGTAGAAGGAAGGCCTAACATGTAATCCATGGAGATGGATTCCCAAGTTCGACTAGGGGTAGGCAACGGAGTATAGAGGCCTTGCTTCTTGATGATCGGGCGCAAGCAGTGTAGAATCCGATGCACTTCCCGACATCCTATCGAAGGTTTGGCCAATAGAAATACTTTTGTAATACTACCAATGTTTTCTCGACCCCAAAATGCCCAGCAACCCGACTATAGTGCGCTTCCCAAATAATCTTGGCATGCTCGCTTGAAGGAACACAAAGGTGTCCCATGTGACATAGTAGTGCATCCTAGAGGTGAAAATTTGGAACTCGGTTACCCTCCAAGAGTGTCTTGTATGTGTAGCCGAAATCTGGTTATCGCCATAATCAATGGTTGGTTGAGGCAGTCTGCAACATTATTGGTGCTGCCCTTCTTGTACTTGATGTTCAAATGAAACTGTTGAAGATATGTGGACCACTTTTGATGGTGATCGTTCTGCAACTTCCCTTGTGTTTGTATGAACTGTAGGGGTCGGTGGTCTATGTGGATGATAATTTCCTTCCCCAAAATGCAATGCTTCCACTGTCGACAAGCCTGCACAATGGAATACATTTCTTTGTCATAAGTGGGATACTTTCGGACTGTGTCAGACAATGTCACACTGTGATATGCCACTGGATGCCCATGTTGAGTAAGAACTTCCCCAATAACATAGTCAGAGGAATTTGTCTCGATCTCAAATGGTTGTTGCAAGTCTGGTAATGTGAGCACCGGGGCGCAACAGAGGCAATGCTTCAATTCTGCAAATTCCTTCTGTTGAGATTTTGACCAAAAGAATTTTGCTTTCGCTCCTCCCTTGGTAACTTGACTTAAGGGCCAAGTGATATGAGAGAATCCCAACACGAACCTACGGTAGAAATTAGCAAGACCCATAAAGTTGTGAAGCTCTGTTAGAGTGGTTGGGGTTGGCCAATCCCGGATGACTTTGATCTTGGTTGAGTACACATGCACCCCACACTCATCAATAATGTATCCCAGCTACTGAACCTTGGTCATGCCAAAAGTGCACTTCTCCAAATTGGCACACAACTTGTGTTTTCGCAGTGTTTGGAGGACCTGTCGGATGTGGTGGAGGTGCTCTTCCCAAGTCTGGCTAAAGATCAGTATGTCATCCAAGTACACTACTACAAATGATTTGGTGAATGGCAGAAATATATCGTCCATCAGCCTCATGAAGGTTGAGGGAGCATTCGTCAACCCGAAAGTCATGACTAGCCATTCAAAAAGGCCCTCCTTGGATTTGAAGGCAGTATTCCACACATCGGATGGTTCAATTGGTACCTGGTGATACCCAGACTTCAAGTCAATCTTGATGAAATATTTCTCCCCTTTGAGTTGGTCCAGAAGGTCATCAATCTGTGGGATCGGGTACCTATTCCGAACGATGATCTTGTTCAGCGCTCGATAGTCAATACAGAGTCTCCAAGTCTCATCCTTCTTCTGCACCAACACGTTCGGGCTCCCACGAGGTGATGAACTTGGACGGATGTGACCTTTCTGCAGTAGCTTCTAAATCTGTCACTTGATTTCATCGTTCTCTAGAACAGAGCACTGATAGATCGGTCCATTGGGAAGCGACGCACTTGGGGTCAGATCGATGGGGTGCTTGACCTGATAGTGAAGAGGCACCCCTGAAGGTGAGGTGAAGATGTCTCGGTACTCCTCCATGAACTTTTCCATTCGTTTTTGTTGTGTGGAGGAGCCCTATCTGGAGGTTGTGGACACAATCTTCTTCTTTCCCTGAGGGTGGATCATCATGAAAACAAATTTCCTGGTTTTGGAAATGAGCTTCTTGCATTGTTTGCAGTAACCAAAGAGATAGTGACAGGTTGTGGTACCTCTGGTATCCTGTACAACTTATTTCCCAAGGTAACAATAACAACGCGGAGCCGGGAATCATACACAGCTTATCGCTTCCACAAGTATGGTTGGCCTAATAATACATCACAAACATCAAGAGGAGAAATGTCACATAATACCTCATTGGTGAAGGGCTTGATGTTGTAGGGAAGGCGACATTGTTGGCTGACGCGGAGATCCCGTCCTTGGTGAAGCCACCCAATGGTGTATTGTTGTGGGTGTGTTGTGGTCGGAAAGCCCAACCACTTCATGACCTCTTCTCAAATGAGGTTCTTTTGGCTCCTGTTGCCAACGATGAATTGTAGCGGGGAACCCTTTACCCACATCTGCGAGTGGAAAAGACGCTCCTCCTCCTCTGGATCTACCGGTTCTTCCTTTTGGATCTTCATGGTGGCAACGGTGGAATTGGGCTCCGCATTAATAATCTACTTCCCTCTGTCATTCCAATTCTCGGGTTCTAATTTAGTGTCGGAGCATGCATCTAATTCAGAAGCCCTCATCTCGGCCAATAGTGATTGTTTGGCTCGACACTCACTTGTGTTGTGAGTGGATCTCTTATGGAACTCACACCACTTTCTTATGTCCTTCTTCGGCTTCACGGTGTTGTTCTTTGTTTGTGTCTTTGGTAGGTTGTCTTGAGTTGTCATGCCTTGGCTTTGTCCTTCGTTCAGCAGTTTGGGGGCACCTTTCACTTGCTTTTGATTTGCAAATCCAAAGTCTCACTTCTTCTGTTTGAATTTCTACTCAATCTTGGTAGCATACCGGTATGTCGTACCAAGTGAGGATATGTCGAGGAACTCCATTCCCTCATGAATGTATTTGTGTAGACAACTGTGATACTTCAACACCAAATGTTTCTCTGAATATTTGATACCCAAATTTGTGCGTAGGGTATGGAATAGATTCATCAGCTCATGCACATCTTGATCCCTTTGTTGTCGCAGCGTAGTCCATTGTATGTACTTTTTCTCATAGCTCCCCATGGGATAATATTGTTCCTTGATGGCATCTCGGAAATAATTCCAATTGGGTACGGCCGAGAACAGGGAGGGTTCCTCTTTGTCCTTTTTCTCACAGTAAGTTTCCCACCAGTCCTTGACATGGGGGGCGGCTTTGAGCAGTGAAAAAATAATCTTCTCCCGGTCGAAAAAGCCATGAACCGAGAAATATCCTTATAATAGATTCAACCATATATCTACGACATTTGCATCTATTTGACCATCAAATATGGGAATGTCAAAGTTTACTTGTACCTTAAAAGGGGTTGTGCCTCCAGAGATGTTGTTGGATGCAGATGCACCGCCAGTGGGAAATCATTGAAGGATCTGGGCGAAGTTATCCATCATCATGTTCCTTTGTTTTTCAAGGGCCTCCTTGAGCAATATTTTGATATGATATCCTGCTCCCTCATCTTTCTTTTTTTCCCCAATGGGTGGTCGTCGGGGTTTGCGAGGTTGATCTTGCAAAGGTTCAACCAGATCGATCCCTAACTCCTTATACCCCGACCTCGTTGGGGACGTGAAAAGAAGGATCGAGAAAGAGAAGACCACTCTAATACCACTGATATGAATTTATGCAGGAACGCAACATAATACATAAATAACCATGAATACAAAGATGCAGTGGAAATAACACTTCATTCATTAATATCAAAGAACTGAAATTTATCTAGAGACAGAATAGAAATAGACTAGTTAGGGCGTTGGTAGCTTATCTTTGAGAAGAGATGTGGCAGCTACAGGCCTCTGAACTCTGTGTTCCAATGAGGCTCGAAAGCCTATCTATTATTAAGAAAAAATGGAAACCCTAAACATCCAATGCCAGAATATGGGCCCCGTCGGGGTAAATTGGTACATGAATTTCCCAGGGGTCGTAACTTTGGCATACTATCTTTGTTTGATGGATATGATACATCATTAGAAATATCTATCCAAGGACTACAATAGTTGGTATAAAATATTATGACAAATTTATTCGATCGGACCATGCCCAAAAAACGTCGTTTAGGACCTCAAAACGACTCCGGAAGTTCAGGACCCGAAAAACTGCCAAAAATAGTAAATTGTGCTACAATTAAGGAAACTAAAAAACTGAAAGAAACAATGGTGGGGGTCCAAGTGGAATAGGTGGGTGGCCACCAATATCTACCTGGATCACATTCGTGCCCAAATATACTATCATCTCTCCAAAGATAGAAGACCAGAAACAATACATGAAGGATTTTGCCCTTATAGGAAAATTTTTGGTACTTTGGCCATCAAAAAAAGACTTAGTTAAATGGATTCATCATTGGTGGAAGCCAAATGGTCACTACGACCTCCAACTCATATTAAATGGATTCTTCACTATCATCTTGCATAACCTGGAGGACAGAAACCGAATCTTTGAAGGAGGCCCGTACTTTTACAACTCGGCGGGTCTTTTCCTTCGTTTTTGGATGGAAAAGTTCAGCCCAGAGAAGGAGGACTTCATGGATGCACCGGTCTGGCTACGACTATACTCGCTACCTCGAGAGTTATTTCTGGAAGAAATACTCGCAAGCATCAGCAACACGATTGGCATCTATGTCAAAGCTTCGGAGGCAACAAAACAATGAAGGTACACTGCTTATGCATGAATTTGTGTTTATTTAAATTATCTCCAAACCACTCCCAGGAGCCATAACCTTGGACTACCATGATGAAGAATGGTCCCAAACCTTAGATTAATAGCACATCCCCTTCTTCTACCAGAAATTTCATGAACATGGTCATATCTTCCCTGACTGCCCCTTAAATAACCCCAGCAAATCAAATCATGAGGATCCTGAAAAAATCAAGGACGGTTTCACCCAAGTCTCGGGACACCGCAGGCATCTGGCCAAAAAAGTTCCTCCACAAGCCCCCTCTGGACCCTCAACCAGTAACTCTTTCGAAGCCCTCCAGACTCCGTTAGAAAATCCCATCAATCCCTCCGACCCCCTAACAAATCTCGTAGTCCCAGCGCAAGTCCAGGGTTCTCCAAACCCCAGCTCACCTACCCCTGGATCCACTCAAATCCCCAACTTAGAGACCTCCCTTCCAGTGAATCTAGGGTCGGAAATAGGAGATTATGACATAGATATGGAAGATCAGGAGCTGGCAGGAATAGATATGGTACACCTTAAACAGGCCTACCGAAAACAACAGCTCTACACTATACCTTCGGATCAGTTATGCAAAGTCCACAAATTTTTCCTCAACTTTACAACAAGAGGATCGGCCCACGCCAATTCAAACCTAGTAATTAAAAAAGGAAGCTCGAAAGAACAGCGAAAACCCACCAAATAAGGGAAGAAAAGGGGTAGAGAACCAAAGCACCAACTCATTCAAGATGTGGGAAATTTCCTAGTGAACTCGAGCTAGATCCACCTGATCTCGGATAGATTTCCTCCCCTTCAACCCTCATTGTCCTCATGAAGATGTTATCTTGGAATATAAGGGGCATCAATGCACAAAGCAAGCAATGCTTGCTCTAGGAAAGGATAATGAAGGAATAGCCAGACATTCTTCTCCTGCAAGAAACTAAATGCATAGGAGAGGAAGCCTCTAAAATACTTTTAAAATGTTGGAAACAAGATAATTTAGTTTAATTCAATGCAAAAGGTGTAGCAGGAGGGCTTGTCGTACTTTGGAACCCTGACATGGTATTGATGGAAGGTTTCTTCACTTCCAAATAGATCATCACAGCCTCCTTCTGTCTCATCGGTTCGAACAAGCCAGGATTTATCATGAATGTCTACGATCCTGCAACCCCAAGAGACAAGGAAGCCTTCCTCCATCATTTGGAATGGATTGCTAATCACATCGACAAACAACGATGGATCCTTGGGGGAGATTTCAATATGATAACATTCTTGGAGGAAAAGAAGGGGGGTACGCATCGGCTAGGAAATGGTAGTGAGTAGTTCCACCAAATCATTGGCCTACTGAATCTCATTGATGTAGATACGGACAATGAACCTTTCACCTAGTCCAATAGACACTCGGGCGCACAACCTGTCTCCTACAGATTAGACCGTTTCTTAATCTCAAAACCCTTCATGTTGGATGGCCTCTCTTGGAATGCCACTGTGATTGATACTCCAGGATCTAACCATTGGTCGATACTTCTTTTGATAAAGATCAGTGGTACCCCAGGAAGGAAACCCTTTCGCTTTGAAAAATTATGGATGACACACTAGGACTTTCAAGCAAACATTAAAATCTGGTGGAAAGAAGCAGTTATCACAACAGGCACTCTTATGTACAAATTTCAACAGAAGCTAAAAAACCTCAAGCAACAATTAAAATTCTGGAACAAATCCACGTTTGGAAACATTTTCCATGCTCAGGAAATCCTCAACCAACAAATTCAAGACCTTCAATAGCATATCAGACTACAAGGCTTCATCGATTCTCTAAAGGAACAAGAATCCATTCTCAACAAACAATCTGCAGAAAGACGGGCGTAGGAAGAAATTCTTTGGAGACAGAAGTCCAGTATCCAATTACTCAAAGAGGGGGAAAGAAACACCAAAATTTTCCACAGATCGATGCTTCAACGACGCCACTCTAACTGCATTACTTACCTTGTTTCGAACCAAGGCCTGGAAATTCAAAAGCACACAGACATAGAGAAGGAACTATGGTCTTACTACAAGAACCTTCTTTCAGAACCCCCTATAGATCGCACCCAGACTATCAACTCAATCCTCAAGCACATTCCTAAGGAGGTCACCAAAGAACAGAATGATGCCTTGACGCGTCCAATTACCCAAGAAAAAGTTGATCAAGACCTCAGGGAAACCCCTCTAGGAAAATCCCCAGGGCCCAATGGTTTCACTTCGGACTTCTTCCACCATTGTTGGCATATCATCCGTGAAGAAGTTTGGGAAATCATAGAGGATTCCAGAACATCTGGGCGGGTCCTACGGGCCCTCAACGCCACCTTCATCACTCTCACTCCAAAAGAGAACAAAATCACCTCCCCAACTCACTTTCGACCCATTGCACTCTACAATGTGATCTATAAGCCCATCACGAAGGTAACACCCAAGCGTCTTAAACCTATCCTACCATTCATCATCTCTCTGGAACAGTCAGGGTATGTGGAGGGCAGACAGATCTTGGACAACATCATTCTAGCACACGAAGTAATCCACTCGCTTCAATCAACCAAGTCTCCCGATATGCTTCTAAAATTGGATCCTTCCAAAGCCTTTGATAAACTTAGTTGGAACTACTTGAAATCAACCCTTCTAGCCTTTGGTTTTGATCCTTCTTGGGTCTCCTGGATTGTCAATCTCACTCCGTCGACCCTGTTCTCCATCTTGGTCAATGGTGTCCCTTCCAAACCCTTCTCTCCAACGAGAGGTATTAGACAAGGAGATCCACTCTTGCCCTTTCTCTTTACACTAATGGGGGAAGGGTTGAGTTGATCCATTAAAGAAGCCATCACCGATCACTCCCTCTCTGGTCTCAGCCCCCATGGAATCTCCCCGCCCATTTCGCACAGTCAGTTTGTGGATGACATCCTCTTAATGGGACTCCCCACAATCCGAGAAGCTCTCTGAATTCGCTCTGTGATCAACCATTTATGTGATGCTTCGGGCATGGAAGTAAACCTCTCTAATTCCCAAATCTTCTTCTTCAACACACCCATCCATATTCAACGCCATATTACGCAACTCATGGCGTTCACCCAAAGTGTCCTCCCTTCTAAATTTCTTGGCATCCCTCTTATTTATAATCCATTAAGGAATACCTCCTGGGAAGATCTGCTTTCCAACTTCAGGAAAAAACTTGCCCCTTGGACTTTCCTCTCCCTTAATCTGCCTGGTCGCCTCGTCCTCCTCAAGTCTGTCCTTCAAGCCCTCCATATCTATGCTTTCTCGGCACTTGCGGCCCCAAGATTTATCCTCAACACTCTCAGAAATATCCAAAGGAGCTTCCTCTGACAAGGAACCAAATATGGACTCAAATTCACTCTGGTCAGTGGGAAAAAATTGTGCAGACCAAAGCAAGCAGGGGGACTCGGACTCAGAGATCTATCTATCCTCAATAAGGTCCTCAGTGCAAAAATCTGGTGGAGATGGTTAAAAAGGCCTCAAGATCTTTGGGCACGCCTTTGGAGGAATAAATACACACCTTCCACACCAGAAAAAGACCTAATCAAATGGAATGGTCAAGGTCCTGGATGTCTTATCTGGAATGCAGCCAAGCAAAACAAGGGGATGATTATGGACCACTCTTTCTAGGAACTGCAAGGTGGGACCTTGGCCCTCTTCTGGAGTGACTCCTGGAAGTAGCTTTTGGCCCTAGACAAGGTTCCCACTTTGTGCACTTTCTTTCCCTTAATGATAGGCACAAGCCTCCAAAAAGTAGCCAACTTCTGGATTCCGAAAGAAAATAGAGACACCTGGCGCAAATGGAAAAACACCCACGAAGAGTTGAACATCCCCCCTGAGGTAAATCTTCAACCACTGCTAGATCAACTCAACTCCGGGAGAATCTTCAGCCAACAAGGGGAGGAAATCCTAAGATGGGGCCATTCCAACACTGGCACCTTCAACCTTCAAGAAGCTTATTTCCTCAGCGCAGGACATAACTCCCTCCCAAAAGAAGCAGTTTGGAACAAAATCTAGGGCGCAAAGCTTTGGCCAAAAATCAGCACCTTTCTTTGGTTAACAGTGAACAACAGCATCCTTACATGGGAAAATTTAATGAAAAGAAGCTTTACAGGCCCCTCTTGGTGCCATATTTGTTGTAATGAGGAGGAGACTCAAAACCACCTTCTCAATCTTTTCCCCTACGGCTCTCAACTTTGGGACCAATGCGCCAGCATCATGAGAACCTCTGATTGGAATCGACTAAGTATAAGGGAAACAATTGAGGGATGGCGAGATTCAATATTTCAATCTCCCATCCTCAACAGGATCTAGTAGCTTCTACTTGGCTTTATCCTTTGGCATATTTGGAAAGAACGGAATCGCAGAATCTTCAAATCATCATCCTTGAACTGGCAAGAAGTCTGGTCTAAAATCCATTCCAACATTAAGGAAACAATCAACTTACACCCCTGGACGGATCAGAATTTGAAATGACCGACAAATGAGCATATCATTCTCAATACCTGGCAACTCCATCCCTCCCCCTCTCTTTTTACCCCCTACCTAGGTAACAATACTAAGATCAACCCCTCCCATTGGGAGGCCCCGCAAGAGGGGTATCATAAAACAAACTTCGATGGAGCCTCGAAGGGAAATACGGGACCCACAGGTTATGGGGTTGCCATACGCAACAACAAAGGAAATATCCTTCACATCTAAGCAGGGAACTTGGGTCATAACACTAACAATGCAGCTGAGATATGGGGATTTCTCAAAGGTCTTCAAGTAGCCAAAGAGCAAGGGTTAAACCTCCTTATCGCAGAAGGCGATTCGCAGATAATCAACCATCTCCTCTCTCATCTCCTAAACGGTGCAGAACCAGAAAAGATCTCCCCAAGTTGGAGACTCATGAACGGGTTGATCAGAATAAAGTCAATTCTTCAACCACAGTGGGTAATTCTTCCCTCTCACGTCCGAAGGAAAGAAAATCAAGTAGCAGATATGTTGGCAAACTTTGGGGTAGACCTGCAGGAAGGAGACTTTGGTTGTTCTCCAACCCCGTGTCCTACTCACCCCTTCGTTGTTGCATGCAGAAACATGGCTCACAACAAGGACCAGCCCCCGGATGAGGTGATATCGGAAATGACAAGCGGAAGGCCAGACAGGCGGAAACCTGACCACAATGCTCGCCACCTCGTGCCAACTCATCCCACACTTACCTCTCCCATTAATCCATGCAATTGAATCCTCAACCGACGCTCCACTGCATTCAATCGCACTCAACTTCGTTTAATGTTTTGGCGCTCCGGTTAGAGGGATTGATAATTGCAATGGAATGGATGCAGGCCCAATCCCATCACCTTGCACGGTTAAGTGGTTTTAGGCCCAATTTCTAGATTTCCATGGATCATTTGAGCTCTCGGCCCCCAGGGTCCTGGCCTCCTCCTCCAAACTGTCTACTTCTCTGCCTCTGGTTCGAATTTCCTCCGTCCTTCCATCGTCCTTGGCGCTCTCGGCCTCCTACGCCTAGCACTCATCCTTCAATTCGCTTTTGCGCTTGGTTCTGGCTCGAACCCTCTCCTTCGCCCAACAGTTGCCTTGAGCTCCACCTTTGGTTTTTGGTGTTTGTCTAGATGCCTCACCTTCGGGGTAAATATAAATGGGGGGCGGCTTAGTACGCAGCAAGAGGCAGAGGCTTGAGAGGTCATCGCAAGCAAACTCTCCAATTCTTGCCTCAGGACCCTACTTGTGACTCCACCTCGGAGCTTCCCCTTGTCTCAACTCGCGCCACCTCTCCAGACCAGCCTCCCGAACGAGCCAATACTCCAGAATTACCTCCCTTGTCTTCTCCTTATGCTTGTAGAGTTGAATGGTTCGACAGCCATGGCAATTCCTTGGGCTTCGCTCCAAAGCTCAGTCTGAAGTCGTCATCTCCTCACCAGCCTCCACCTTTCCCTCCTCCACTCTTCGCTCCCCCCATTCCGTCAGCCCCTCTCTCTTCTTCGTCCTCCCCTCTCTCGACCCCCCCTCCTCGTCCTCTGATTCACCCCCACGCCCTCTGCCCTCATTTGCTTGCACCCATTGCACTGAGATGGAATCTCTGAAGGACTATTTGGATTTCATCAAGCGCACAATTAAGGACGTCAATGGCGCCATCGGGGAAGATGATTGGATTCGTCGTGAGGATCTCTTGATGTCTCTTCTAAGGGATCTCAGGCAAATTACTCCAGACACAGGTGCTCTAGGCAAGGACAATGCGCAAGACTGAAGGAACGAGCAGTGGCCCGACCCCAGCTCTGGATAGCTTCCTCTTGCTCAGGTTTCTCAAGGTTTTATGTCTCCAGACATCATAATTTACAAGTTTTTCGCCCTGCGTGGCTTGTTAGTTCTGGGTGTATACAGTTTTAGCTCCTTTCAATTTTTTGAATTCTGCATGGACAATCTAGCTTACAGGATTTTCGCCCTGTGTGGCAACCTAGATCAAGTACTTTACAGTTTATGCTCTTTACAATTTTTTTGAAAGTTTTGCATGGACACTTTGAACCTTAATGGCCATATGGTAACATTGGTTTCCCACCTGGGCAATGCTGTCACAACCTCATGGGATAGCATGACAGCAATAATTTTTGTTGCTTAAGCAAGATCTAATATATCTTCTAACTTACAAAAAAAAAATATGTAATTATAAAAATTACTTTAAACAATGAATAATGTCACTTAATAAAATATAAGATGGGATGATTTTTCATATTTTAAAAATTTGACAAAATAAATTAATATATCAAAAATAAAATAATAATTTTAAAATTGAAATTAAAAAAAAATTCCAAACATTTATTTAAGAAAAGTCAATAAAGTTCTACCCTAACAGCTTATTATATTATATTTAAAACGCAATTGTGCATCAAAAAGACAATTACTATGTAAAATCAAAATCTCAAAAGTTGTTAATATTTTTTATATTAGGTATTAACACATATTTTTAATGAGATAACAAACTTAAATACAATTTTTGTGGATTTGAATTCTCGGTGATGCCAATAATTATGAGGTTTTGAAGTCTTGGTGATGCTAATAACTTTGCGGTCTTGAGTGTAATAACTCTGCTGCGGTTTTGCGAGCTCTGCTGTCTTTGAGCTCTGATGTGAATCTGTATTTGAACTTTGCCATCTCTCTTAACTATATTGTGGCTCTGCAGTTATAGCTTCTTCAACCCCCTGAGTACTTGGACACGTGTTCGTAGTTATAGTTTCTTCAACCCCTGAGTACTTGGACACGTGTTCGTAAATAAATCAAATGAGTAGATTATTATTTTGATTTTAAAATATATTTATATTTTAATAACTTGTGAAAATTAAAAAGATTAAAAAATAAATAAAATTTAATTTTTTATTATAAAACAAAATATTAAAATAAATTAATTAATTTTTATTAAATTTTTAAAAATTTAATAAATAAAAGTTGATTTTAGAGATAGTAATTATTATTTTTTTTTTCAATTCAAAAATAAACTTTTCCATTTTTAAAGTCATTCCAAATTAATACTTTGTTATTTATTTTCTCTTCTTTTACTCCACCACTTCCAAAACCTCATCCTGTGAGGGTTAGGTCCCACAAAATCACCTTAGAGAGTCTTTAAGAATAAATAAAATCATTAAAAGAAAGGAGAGAAGGAAGAGATGTAAAACTCCAAATAGAATTAGAATTATTAGAAAAAAAAAAAGTGAAGAAAGAGAAGTAAAACTCCAACTAGAGTTAAAAGTAATGCTTGATAAAATTAATTAGATTTTTCAAAGATACTAATACGCTAGAAAGAATTAACCATAAATATAGCATACTCAGTAAATCTCTTAGCTTAAAAGGGTCGGGAATATTTATAAATGAAGACCTCATTCCCGAAGACCAAGATGAATTAAGAAAGGAAGTTCAAAAGGTAAAATAAGTCGGGAAAGAAGGAAAATGGGCAATAATTAGAAATCGAAAAGTTATTGTTAGGGGTAGAGACGAGAAGGATAATAACAAATAGGATTTTGGAACACTCGAGATTCTTTTTTGGCGCTGTCATGGTTTTTCGTGGCATAGAGGTCTTATGTTAAGTTGGATCGCGAGTGATATTGATGTTGTTTGTCTAGTTGAAACATTGGAGCATGAAGAGTCTAAGGTCCCTAACATAGAAGGACTTGTCTTGTGGTCAGCATGGAACAAAAAATCATATCGTAGAGGGATAGGAGGCATAGCCTGTTATATTAGAAAGAGCATTTCTCCTCACATTCAACTTCATAAGATTGACCCTCTCAATCAATACATTTGGATAGAAATTTCAGACATCAATGCTAAAAAGATGTATATAGCAATTTGCTATTTTGCACCTATTAATTCTATTTTTTATAATAAAAACAATCTAGATAGAAATTGTCCCTATAATACTTTAGAACAAGATATTTACAGTTTGAGAAATGAAGGTAATATTCTCATGCTAGGAGACTTTAATACTAAAACTGCAACTAACCAAGCTATTGTTTTAAGCAATTATTCCAACCATAATCCTTTATGGCTAGATGAGGACCTTGTTTTAGCTAATAGCTACAAAAGAAGCTCTAAAGACCTAACTGAGAATTTGTTTGGTATTGTGCTAGTCAAGATCTACAGTTCGCAAGACCTTATAATTTTCAATGGAGTAATGAAGTGGCCAAACTCCAACCAGATTACTTGTAGTCATGGTCTAGGTAGTAGTGTCGTGGATTATGTGGTATTTGATATCCTCGTTTCCAACCTAATAGTAATTTTTGACCTCTTTAAATGACCGTGAACCTGACTCTTATCATAGACCTTTAACCCTTACTCTAAACTTTTCCATGCACAGGAGCATCATCAAAAAAAATTATAATCACAAAGGAAATTGTTTTTTGACAAAAGTAAAGTTGATCTTTTCTTAAACGATTTAAATAGTGAATTGCATCTCCTAACTTATAAGAAAAACATTGAAGACCTCTATCATAATTTTATAACTACCATTTCCACTTCTATTAACAAGTTCTCTTTCGAGGTGTCATGTAAAAAGAAGAATAGAACAACCAACCCTTGGTATGATAAAGAATGTAAAATTGCTAGGAAATCCATTATGGATGCTTCTAATGAGTCCTTCAAACTCGATAAGATCAATACGTGCAAATCCATAATTAATAGGAAAAAAAGGTACTATACAAATAAAAAGAAAGAGGGATTTTACACATATCTAAGCTTGATCCTAAGAAGTTCTGGAGGCAAGTTCTAATTTGCAATACTAAAGAAAATAATATAATTCCCTTAAGGGACTGGAATTCCTACCTTAAAATTCTTTACGAGTTCCCTAATGCCATGGACACCATTCCTATTGTTCCTATAGAGGATGAAGTTTTTTCTTTCGACAACATAGACTTTGGGGTTAAGTGGCTTGCAAATGGGAAAGCTAAGGACATTGAAGGTTACCAAGATGAAATTTTTAAAATCATAGGGCCTATACTCATCCCTCACATACACAAGCTATTCAATTTAGCAATCAAACATGGCTTCCCTAAAGCCTGGACACAAAGCCTCATTGTACCTATTTTAAAAAATGGGGATAGAAACATTCCCTCTAATTATAGGTCCATTATGATTAGCTCGATTTTATCCAAGCTATACAGAATTATTTTGGAAACAAATATTATCCTTTGGCTAGAAATTCACAGTAAAAGAGCTAAAGGCCAGGCCGGATATAGGAGATATCATTCAACTGTGGACCATCATGTTTCCCATAGTATCATTACAGAGGAGTTCCACAATACTAAAACTAATTTTTTGTGTTGTTTTGTTGACTTTAGAAAAGCTTTTGACACAGTTCCCGGTAAAAACCTTTGGGATAGGTTGGAAGAGATAAAAGTGTCTTTCGAGTTGAGGGTTGCTACTATAAGGTTGTATGAGAATGTCATTTCCAATTTTAAGAACACTGAGGGATGTTCGAAAGAAATTAACTACAATATTGGAGTCAAGCAAGGTTGTCCCTTGTCCCATACCCTTTTTGGCATGTGCATTGATGAGTTAGAAGAGTGTTTGGAAGAAGCACGTTGTGTTGCCCCAACTCTCACTTGTATAGTCATCAATCTTATTCTTTATGTTGATGATATCATTCTTGTGGCAAGGAGTCCCCACAATCTTGGAGAGAAACTAAGAATCCTAAAGGATTTTTTCTCCAATATGTGTATGACTGTTAATACTGACAAAACAAAAGTCATGATCATTAAATCCAATAAGATCACATATGATACTTTTGTATATGACAACAACTTGGAGGAAGTGACTTTATACAAATATCTTGGAATCGATATTCACCACAAGCTCAATAGGAACTATAGCATTGAGAAAAGGATAAACAGACAATGGAAAGCTTATTATAGGTTTGAAAATGATTGTAAATCATCTGATCTTTGGATTGAGATAAGAAAAACTCCTCTTTGAGACTCTTGTTACTCATGTTATTCTATATGGATGCAAAGTTTGGGGATGCAGTATCTCTCGAGAATCATGGAAAAAGATAGAGCAGATCCAAAAGAATTTGATAACCTATAATCTCAAAATTAAAGGAAAATTTCCCTATCATATCCTCCTCCTAGAGGCAATCCTTTCCCCATTGAGAGCACAACTATGACTAGATACCTAATGTATAAGAACAAGTTAAACAACATGGAAGACAAGAGGCTTCCTAAAATTTCTTCAAACGCCAGCCATAACGACATTCGACTCAAGCAGTGATGGCATAAAGATGCCTAGTCTTGTCTAAGCCATTGGGGAATCATGGAAGAGACCATTTTGCAGAATAAGGATACTATTAAAAATATTATTAACTAAATATTTTTGGAGAAAATGTGGTGTGATAAAGAATTAGAAGAAAAGTGAAAATTAAGGTATTATAAGGAGGTAATCAACCTTAATCAAGAAAATCAACCTTAATCTAGAAGATCAAAATTATCTCTTTGTTTTGGCAAGTATAAAGAAAAAAATAAACATTGCTACAATAAGAAAAAATTCTAATGAACTCCATAGTGAAACCGCGTGTTGATCAATTCTTAAAACACCATGGGATGAAAGAGTGTGTCACCTTTGTGACAGTAAAAGAGTTGAAGATGAACAACACTTTCTCTTAGATTGTCCATCCTATACCCAAATTTGATCTCAATTTCAAAATATTTGTCACACTACCAACCTTCCTAACCTTTTTAACTCAACAAAAGTATGGTGATCTTGGAAATCTTCTCTTAATTCTTTTCGAGCACATAAACAAAATTCTAAAGAATTGCAAGTAACAACCCCTTATCTTCTTAAGATTCGATCAACTCGATCTCAGTGGACATTAATCATCATCATCATCATGGTATAATGTGTGGTAACCGCGTTTCATCAAGGGTACTAACCATCACGATAATTTATCAAAAAGAGAAGTTTGTTTATAAACTTAAGTGGGATAATAATTATGCGTGGCATAAAAAACCGGCATTGAGATATGAGTATCACGAAAACAACACCTCATAATCTTACGCATTTTTTAAGTTATTTCCTTGATATGTGAATTTATCATTATTGAGAGACTTTTTCTAAATTAAAAGGCACAAGCAAAAATGAGAGGGGGTGAGAATGGAACCTTCAAGAGAATGGGGAGGAATTATGGATATATTATATACATGGAAGAGTGACAATTTTTTAGGATATTGTATTGTATGGAGTCTTTTTTTTAATAAGAAATTATTATATTTTTTTACTTGGGTTGTCAAATTTGAAAATATATGGGGTGAAAATGTATTGGTTTAATCAATCGAAGAATATTTTTAAAGCTATATAGTATAAATTGAGTTCAATGTTTATATAATGCTAAAATATTACACACAAGTTTGCACTTTAATGTGGAGAACACATATTATTACAAATATAGATATATTTTGGATTTTTTTGGGGAAATCAAGTATGCATTTGTACTTATATAATTTGTCAGTCACAATATGTTTTAGACATAAAGTGATATGATGGTTCATATTCTCGTCAATAATAACAACTATATTGATATGTGGCTTAACACCCAATTGATCCATGATCTCTATTTAAAGAGCATGGAGGGTCATTTGTTGATAATTGATTGTGAGAAACTCTTATGTAAAAAAATTATTTTCGCATTAATATATTGTCTCAAGTGGTCATGTTGGCTAGGGTCATGGACTATTTCCCTCTTTGAGTGTTTTCACCACGTAATACACTAGTATACTGATCTTTGATTTGTTTGTGTGAGTAGTTTCTTAAGGTGTTCGACGTGTGTCAGAACACCCTATTTTGTTGAACATGGTATGAGGGCTTGTATGAAGATCTACTCACATTGTTGATCAAGGTCTTGATCATGTGTTGTTGCATGCATCAAAATATTTCTAGGTTCTTATATTTTTGAGCATTTATGGGTTGTGGTTTGTTCCATTGCATCTGGAGCAACACTTTCAGTTGGAAACACTTTTTGTCTCACCCGAAAAGGTTTTTGTTTGTCCAATATACAACAATTGTGGTGGTTATCTTGATATGTTATGGTCCATTTTGTGGCTATTTGGATTGGTAATCCTTTTACTTATTTTTATCATTTGTAATTCAAGAATCAAGGTAGATTTTTCCAAGGCTGAGTAGGGAGTATAAGTGTATACACCCCTACTTCAGCTCCATCACATTTTCAAGCATAGAATTTAATGTTTGCAAGGGCTTTGCTAAGGAAGTATAAGGGCATACACCCCTTAGTTTTAAAACCCTAGCTAGGTAAACTTCGTTGGGGAATAAGAGGGTTTATACCCCCAAGGAGGTAGTAGACTTAGATATTTTCTCTTGACCCCATTAAACCATAATCAAAGGTACTAATCATTGCATTGGACGAAATAAAACGTTGCATTGGTAAATGTGAAAGTTTCAAGTTTTGAAGTTCTCTCACCTGGAAGTTCTTCTTTGAGCCCTGTACTCTCTTGCCTCATTGAGGCATCCTCTTTTATCCACTAAATCTTTTTGTTGTTACAAAACTAACCTACATCCATTAGGGTTGCAGAAATATAACTCTCTAACCCTAAATAACTCATAAACTAACCCTAGCGCACTTTTTGAGCTAGTTAGAAGTGGTTTTCATTGGCTGATTTTTCTTCTATAAAGCTTGGTTTTTTAAAGCCATAAGACTGATAAATATCACTGCAGTAATCTTTTGTTCTCATCCTTGCTTTTGTGCTAAAGTATTGCTTTATCATTGTTGGGTTGAGCTAGCTTTCACTAGCTTTCTCTTGCTTATTCAATTACACTTTTAGCACTTATTTTACAACCTTTGTTATCTTCTATATGCTTATGTATATCATTTATTATTGTTGCAATTAGGGGCATCAAGCTTAACTTGCTTGTCCACATAACATATTACAAGTACACTTGGTTTTCATTGTGTCTCAGGAAGGTATCTTACTCTTGGCAGGTCACTCAACTCATTTGGAAACCCTTAAACTTTCCCACGACTCTTTTCCAAGTTCCCCCTTCCATTTAGAATTTATCATT